>JAFVLL020025893.1:0-25510 GCA_021397915.2 Tor tambroides | reverse complement strand
TTTTTTGTGTGTGTGTGTGTGTGTGTGTGTGTGTGTGTGTGTGTGTGTGTGTGTGTGTGTGTGTGTGTGTGAACTATCCTTTTAAGATAGAATAATGTTTGAGAATGTTTGAACTGTGCTTTGAGGTATTTTCAGAAGCTGTCACTTTATTCACTACTATATTTGGTACAAAACAATAATTGATTGTTATAATTTATTTATTTGTAAGATTTCCTTGGCAATAATGGTGCAAATATCCTATTTATTTATTACACCTAAAAATCAAGTGTCAGACAGGCATTAACCTATTCTGAAAAAATATTGGTGTAAAAAGTGTGAATAACTAGCCTCATTCTCCCCTACATAACCCCTCCAGTAAAACTCTCCTCTGTAAATTCATATCTCTTCACTGTGGAGTTGGGCCAAACCTGTTTGCAACCATACAGAAGTGTCTGAATATGCTACAGAATCTAAAAGATTTTATATTAAATATATGTATATCAGAAATTTGTAGCTAGGCAGTGCACCAAAATCTAGGACTAATCAAGTGCTTACCATGTTTTGGTTTTTGTTTTTTTACCTGTGATATTTTGCATATAGTCTATGGGAACTGGTTGTGTTGTGTTGTAATTCAACTATGAACTATAAGGAAGTACTGCTTTTATTATGCTAAATATGGTGTTTGAAAGACTTGAAGGTTGTTCCTAAAAGCATACAGAACTTTGCTCCATGAGAATTGCATCAGAGATTGAAGAGAGCAACGCAAATAAAACCTGTCAGTAGTATTTCAGAATTCACCCATAGCGCCTCTTTTAATAAACTTCTTGCTGAGGCACTTGAACAACTTGAGCCGAAGCCAGACTTGTATAAACGCAGCTGATGTCTGCGGGCTGAGAGGGGGAAAGAGGCGCCCAACCCATTTCTTTTGTGCTGAAGCGCCTGTGATTTCATTGAGCTTTTCCCGGGCTGCTACTATAATGGGCTCCCTCGCTTTGAATCGCTCTTGTATCCGCGACTTGTTTTATGCTGGTTAAACTAGAGCAATCTTTTTAGTTGGCAGTAGTTTTGAAGCTTGGGGACTGGCTGACGAAATTTCTTTCCGAGCATCCGGACGGGTCCCAATGAAAATGCACGGGAGAAACAGGTACAACCTGGTGGACGATGTGGCGGATTCTAGAGTCCCGCTTCACAACGAGGAAGCGTATCAACACGGAATACACTTCCAAGCCAAGGTGAACTATATCTACTGTAAACATCGCCATTGTTATTATTGCTGGTTATACTATTAACCGATACTTTTATGTAGTCACATGGAGTACATGCACGTCAAATGGGTAATTGGGTGTGTAGCACGTGTAATTACACACGAGACAGTCAGGATCATGTTTTGGGTAGCAGCGATGACATTAGACACCAACAAATGAAAATGTCACCGAGTAGAAGTTAGGGTCGATGACAAAAATGTCTGAGGGGAAAAAAGAAGGGGAAATCTTTTTACATTTAGAAAATATAATCTTTATATTCATTTTGGTTTCTTTTTTTTTTTTTAAGTATCAAAATAAATTTAAAGGTCATAATATTTTCTTTATAAATATTTAGAAAATTTAAATAATATTAAGTTTTTTAGGATTACTCCATTTGAGCTGTATAAAAGCATTTTCATAAAAAGGTAAGATATTTAAAATGTATATTTAAATAATAATAATAATAATCTATTATGTTTTCATTTTACATGACGACAAATGCTTTCTAGATGTTGCTTGTGCCATGCTGGCTTTCATCAGGTGATCACCATGTTTCTTTAAATGATAATTAAAAAAAAAAAAACTATTTTCTTTTTTTCTCAAGAATTACAGGCTTTATTCTTTTGCAATCAAGACTTTTTTAAGCCCCCAAAATATCAAAATGACTTTAAAATCAGAAACTGAACACATGATCATCATGAATGAAGTTAATTTTTAATTATTGTATTTTTGGATTAACTTAATAGATCCAGACCAGAAACGTCACTGACTTGAATGCAAAGAGGGGTTTTTCTTTCTCTCCTTATACACTATTTTTGGTGTCTGGCACAGCTTCAGTAATGGCTGCATGGCTGGTTACACTGGTACTTTAACTGAGCCGAGGCATCTTTCAGACTCTGGAGGATGTTTGGTTTCTTCAGAAGCTGTGGTTAGATTTGACTGGGACATGGGTATTTAACATTTCATTGAATAAACCCCTACTCTGTGGCTGTGTCTCAAAATACATTGAGCTGCCTTGGTAGTGAGAGCATTGAACATCAATTCTCAATCAATTGAGGTTTTAGGATAGTCAGTGTATTTTTTTCCACCAAAGCCCTCTAGATTTTCAGCTAGATAAACATTTGGTTTTCTATATTGCTTATATTTATATACAGCAACCAATGTCCTGCTTGGCATACAATTGACTGGTTATGATGATTTGATACATATTTAATTGGTGCCTATTAATGAAAGCCAGGACATCCTTTAAGGTCCCAGATAATTCCTCTGTCTATTTTTTTCTATTTTCATTTCTTAAATGCATCTACATACTCAGACACTTGTATATTTAAAAAATATTACAGTCTGTTGTCTCATATATGTCATAAATACTGGTGTTTTCCCAGAGAGCTTTTCTGTAAGCTTTTCAAATCTGCAGACAGCTAAATGCTTAGGAAACCTAAAGCTTTGTATACTGAGCCACTCTATCGCTGAGTAATTTTAGCTCCAATTTGTGATGCAGGATTATCTTCCAGGAATTTTATTGGCCAAAGCTGGAAAGCCAAGACCTAACCACTCACATTCACAGCACACATTCTGACTGCAGTCTTGGAGTCTTGTCTTTCAAAGCTTAAATCAGCTGTATAAGTTGCTATTTTTGCTGAACTGTTGTCAGTAGTGCTGTTCCTCTCTGCTGGATTTAGACTGTGGAAGCTGGAGATAAGTATTTAAGGTCAACATCTCTGTATAACTTAATAACAGGTCATTACAGGCATGAAAGAACACTGTGTTGTTTGTAAACACTGAACCTATACTTGATTAAGCGTGTTATTTGCAGCTGGAACTGATCTATTCACATTTTAGAAATGCATATTGTTGTGCTTATGCAGTTCTTGGCAATACTGATACACATTAATGTTTGATTTTTAGAACATTTGTTGTTTACCATTGTAAAATAAACAACTTTAGTATTGTCACCATTTGTCTAAATGTGGGCCTTGATGCAAAACCAACTGAGATCCACTGATTTAGAGGAACTTTTAAGCATAAATAGAGTTTGAGAAATGAGGCTGCAAGTGTCTTGCCAATCCAAAAGTAACTTGGCACTCATTAACCTAGAAAGTGTGTTTGCGTGTGTTTGTGCAAATGAAGTTGCCTTATTAATTTTAGATTGGGTGATTCCTCTGTTGCAGTTAATAACAGAGTTTAAACAGAATGCTCTTCATCTAACATTCAGGCTTGTGTTTCTTTTGCAGTATGTTGGCAGCCTGGATGTGCAAAGACCCAACAGTCGTATGGAGATTGTCGCTGCTATGAGAAGAATCAGGGTAAGTTCTTCAGACACTTTTACTCACAGACACAGACTCTCAGTGCTGAGTAATCACTACTATTGGCCCACAGCAGCTGTTTTCTCAGATACATCTTTTGCAGTGTAAGACTCATTAGCTGGGAAAAAAAACAGCCTGTTCCTCTATATTAATCACATACTCTGCAGATTCTACCAGTGTGTGCTTAGTTTAGGGTGTATCCTGATAGTATTGTTT
Organism: Tor tambroides; assembly: GCA_021397915.2. NCBI lineage: Eukaryota > Metazoa > Chordata > Actinopteri > Cypriniformes > Cyprinidae > Tor > Tor tambroides. Next base: position 21,765 of record JAFVLL020025893.1, on the reverse strand, counting down.
TCACCTGTGGTTTCATATTTCATGCTCTGGACATTGATAAAAGAGAGATCACACACACATACTCACAGGCAGTGGGGCACAGAAAGCCTTGTTATTTCCCATGAATGATCTCTGCGGGGTCTACAGCAAATGGAAATTGGAGATGACTGCCATTATTGTGGTTGATTGGTCAGTTTGTATGTGTGTGTGTGTGTATCCTAGTTTTCTATATGTACAGATCCTCGTAGCTCAGACTGAAGGAAATTTCTAATACAAATTAAGTTGGATTTGTTGCTTGATCACATGGAGCAGGAATTTGTGTGTGCATGACTTGTTACCTTTAGAGTTTGTGACAAGCCTGCCAGGAGATCAAAGCACTTCAGCTGCAAGATTTTCATAGGGCTTTCTATCCTGTATTAGTCTCTTCTCTTCTCTTCTCTTCTCTTCTCTTCTCTTCTCTTCTCTCTTTCCTTTTGTTTGGAAACAACACTAAGTCTCTCCTGTGCAGAATTTATGAGCAAAATATTTTTAATTTTGGTTCGTTTTTAACAAGAACTTATTTATTAGCGTTAAATAAAAAAATAATGAAGGTTTTTTTTAACAGTACATTGAAGATTCAAATTCAAATTTTATGAAACCATTAAAATGGAATCCATAAAATTTATGGAAAACACAGGATTTGTTAAAAAATAAAACTGATTTTGAGCCAAAAAAAAATGTAATTCATAGGGCCTTAAAAATTAAAAATAAACTGATTTAACAGAGCCCTAGGTGCATTTCTTTCAATGTCTGGGGCAAGATGGACTTGCTTGTGGGTGTAAAATACTGAGGAAAAAGTACAGGAAAAAGTAAAAATCTAAATAGGACCCACTGATAGAGTTGTTCTGGGCTTTTTAGGGGAATGTCAGTGTCAGTTTGTTTAATATGTTTCACTGCTGATATTTTCTGGGTTAGCAGGTTCCCTCAGAGACGAGTCTAGAATTCATGCCCTTGTTGTGTTAGATTCTGCTGAAAACAACAGTAAATAATTTGTACTGACCTTCTTTACAGCCTATTTCCTTCTCTCCTTTCTTTCTTTAACATTTTCTCCACTTGTTATTGAGTAACTGAGCTTTTATAACTGTCATCGGATGAAGTTTTGCATGGCAAGTTGGCCCTTTAAGTCGAGCCCCTGATGAGCAGCTTTTCTTGTGCACCTGCAGTGAATGTGTAAGTGAGTGTGTTAACATGAAACCACAAAGTAATACTTAAAATAACTTAGTTTATACAAGTTTTCCATGATGGGGCTTAGTAGTAGCATGTCTGAATGAACAGTTGCAACTCAAGGTTAAGTGAGAGTTAATGGTGGGTTGTACACTATGACCAAAATCTTATATCATGAAACACACACACAGAGAGACACATATATATATATATATAATAACAATAAATGTTTATTGAGCATTAGATCAGAATTTTAGAATGATTTCTTAAAGGTCATGCTATCTTTCCTGCACGGAAGTTGTCCCTTGTCTTGACTTGTTTGGGACTCGTTCTGCTATATTTTTTCACTTCTGTGTGTAAATGTTGGAAGGCAGTCCTGCCCACTCATAAACATATGGATATATGTTCTTGTAAACAATATTTACACATTTCTACTGTTGCACTGTGAACACATTCATACCACCCAGACGTTGTGTAAGTGTGTGTGAGTATAAGAGGATAATGTTGACTCCAAAGATTGTGTCAGTCTTTCACAGACTCTTTCTGAGATCAGTCAGCATTGGGCAGCGGATACATAACTTGACAGCGTTCTCTTTCTGTCAGTCCCTCTGTGATGATTGGGTGAAAGGTCAGCTTGCAGAATGTCTCTTAAGAATGCCAGTATGTGATTGACAGCTCCTTAGGTCTTGTGTTATCAGACCTAAAAATAACTGGAAAGTGGTCTGCTTCCAATGAAGGAAACAACACATAACCATGTCTCTGACCTTTGCAAGTCATCTGGAGACCCCATCCCTTTTTATCTTCTTTCTTTCATTCCTTTACTCTTTCATTGTGTCACTATTTGGGAAACACCATTCATTTCAGCCAAGGAATATTGTAGGCTAACATAATTAAGATTTTAATTGCTGTGTGCCTTCATTCCTCAGCAGATCTAATCTGTAGAATGAAGCTATGAATAGACAATAATGCAGTGTGTGTCTTTTGAAAGAGGAATAATATGTAATGTTATTGTACATAGTGTCTAGTATAAAGTCTCCTTTATGAAGTTTTTGTTTATTCCCAGGTATGCTAAGTAGAGTTAGGCAGAATTTCAATATTTTTATGCTTAACCAAATGAGAAAAGCCAACACAAGAAAGATCTGTATGTAATGTAAAGGAAAAGCTGTATCAGTTCTGATGCATCTATGACTCTTTAGAGCAAATCATTCCAGGCAAACTGCCAAATGAAAGAACGTCATTCATTTCCCCTGTAGCATATTGATTTTTTTTATATATGCAAAATGACACTATAGCAACAGTGATGTCTGGTGAGCCCTCACACACACTCACACTTGTTTACTTAGCAGTTTCGAAATGTGTTCATACCGTAGATGTCTGTTGTTTTTATGTAATTAAGCAATTAAGTTCCACTTTCACTCATCAACACTCACATGCTTCTGTCTGAAACACAGTGAGACACAAGCCCTATTCGCACGGGATTAGTATTATCTGGGGACCATGTGTGATTTTGAAATTACCCCCCGACATCTGAATTTCGTGTGGTGCATTCGCACGGGATAAGCGAAGCCTGTGATTTTACTCGAATTTACTGACTTATTTCCCGGATACCCGGATGTCAAGGTTTTGAGAGTCCTGTTCTATGGTCCAATTAGATGGATTTAGAAAAAAAATAAACTAATATAGTTTCGTGCCCTGTGTCATTTACATTTCACCAGGTTAAAATAATATCTCAAGCTTTATGCTTGATTTATTTGTAACACATAAACCTCAGCTTTCTCTTTCTGCAAATTGTATGGTGTAGCGATATGACAGCACCCAAAATACTATCAAACACTCCAACGCAGCTCCATTCTTTGCGAAAGATGGATAAAAAGGCACAACGGGAAACAAAAACCTTGAAAAATGATATACGACCCGCCAAATGCTGGCCAAATCACAGAGATGCCGATTCGCACGGGATTAATATTATCACAGGACCTCGGTGTTCGGCGAAATATGGTAGGTCATTTGCGGGGGAATTTTTACTTTACAAATTACAGACATGGCCGATTTGCACGGGATTAAGATCACAGACAACCTCCGCAATTATTACAAATGACTGGAGGTCACCAGGTAATACTAATCCCGTGCGAATAGGGCTACAGACAATGCAAACTCTTGAACTCTGCTTGTCCAATCAAATGAGAGTATTGGAACTAAATATTGCATTAAACTAATTATAAATTCCTGCTCCTAAAAGTGAACTTTGCTTTTATAATTTTATAATGAAATTTTAGATTTCTTTTATTTATGAATCATTTGTGTAATTGAGATTTTTTTTTTAGTGGGATATAATCAGAGAGTGGTTTTTGTAAAGTTTAGCTAACTTATAAGAATTGCTGAGTAAACCCACACACTGTTCTCATTTTTTTTCTTCGATTTTTTTCTCTTTTTGTACAGTATGTTGTATGCAGGTTTGCCTATGAATATATGTCCATCTTTATGTGTTTGTCTGTGTATAAGTTGTCTATCTTTATGCTGCGACTGACATGAACATTTGTAGAAACTGATACATACAATCAGCAATCAACAATTATGATAATGACTGGTTTGATGTATTTATCCAGAGATCAGGAAATTCTACTTTCCAAATCAAAACTGGAATATAAAGAATGACATTACCATACTCACTATTAACTAGTTGCTTATAAGCATGCCCATTATTAACATACTGTTTATTAGTACTTATAAAGCAAATATTCTGCATGACCATATTCTACATTCCTAATCCTACCAATACCTAAACATAACAAATACCTTACTAACTATTAATAAGCAGTAAATCAGGAGTTTATTGAGGTAAAATTGGGATTTTATGGTTTGTTAATAGCGAGAATTGGACCTTAAAATAAAGTGTGACCAAAAAGCATTTGTACAACAATTTCAGTAGCACACTTAGCAGTTATGTTGTCCAATTCAAGAGCTTCTTAACTTGTGTCATATTTAATTTGATAACTTCATTTCTACGTCTGCCACTGTCAGCCTAGAATTTTATAGGTCAGTGAATAAATGCATAAGTTAAGTATGACTGATTGGTTTTTGATTTCAGCAGGTTCCACTTTCTCATCCGCCTTTATATAATTTCTTTTTATATTACACCATAACAATGATGGTATTTTCCTTAAATGTTGCATCTCTTGAGCTCTGATCCACCATACAAAAACTACACATCACTTAATGAGAAATCCTATCTGGACTTTTATAAATAAATATGCCATCAAAAACTTTTTTCGAAGTTTGTGTAAAAGAATTTATGTTTTAGAATCTGTCCTTTGTTGATAGTGTATGTGTCTTGAATCTTGTGTTTGTGTTCAGCTGTGAAGCTGATGCTAATGGCAGTCTTACAAAACCATGAGAGAATGTGATAAAGAGGTCAGGAGGAGAGGAAAGGAAAGAGGAGGTGGCAGGGGTTAGGGAGTAGATGGTGTGTGTGTGTGTCTAATGGGGAGGGGGCTGATATGGGGCTACAGAGAGAATGAAAGGCTTCATTGTTGTGCAGTAGCCTAGGGACAGATGCAGTGTAATGGCCTACATGCACTAGCATCCATGAGCTCGACATCTCTCACTCCAAACCAAACTGCAGTCTGTCAATATTTAAATATAAAGGATCAAGTATTTACCATCCTTGAGACAACCGCATACATTTTAATGCATGTGTATACAGGGACACAGGCTTTTCACTACCTTTTCACTCCAGAGAAGAATAAATTCACATAAACAGACTCAAAATGTTTGTGTTTTCATTTTTATAAGGCTTAATAGTAGGAAAGAACCCCTGAGTAAATCCTCCGTCCCACTGCTCTCAGTTAGTGCACTCAGCAGGTTTCCTCCCTCTTTTGCTGCTTTTCTTCTACTCTCATTCTCTCACACACTTTCTTTCACTTCTTCGGACTGTTTCTGTGAGCGTTAACCAGCTACGCAAGACCAGGACCCCCATATCACCATGGCAACCCCCCCCCCCCCCAACTCTGCCGAAACATGTCCTGAGTCCTGAAACTTTGAGGGTTTGTGAGCACCAAACACATTCGGCCAAACTCCACCCACACAAACATGGCACACTTTTAATGTTCACCTGCACTCACTGGCATGCTGAAACCCACACTCTATGTGAACTCCACTATCTATTGGGTTTTAGTTTGTTTTGTGATTGGGAAAATGGCCTCAGGGCTTGAGAAAAAGAAACTGAGAGAAAGAGAGATGGTTGCTCTACTTTAAAGATATTGTATATCTCTCTTGCTTTTTAGGAGTGTCTCTTATTCCCTGTTTCTGTGCCTGTCATTTCTCGTCTTGTGTTTCCCTCCATTCCTTCTCTATTCCCTGCTCTACGCTCTCTTTGCTTCTTCCTCTCTTTTCTACTTTGTCACGGAAAGCCATTTGGCCCAACTGAGACCACTGTTTTTGTGAGTGTATAAGAGAGAGCCTGAAAGGGAATGTGTGTGAGCCAGTAATGGCCAATTAAGATGGCATTGCTGAGTAAATTGAAAATGGCATCGTAAATGTTTGCGAGAGTCATTTTATCAAACGAATGACTTTTTCACTTTAGAAAGGTGGTTTTTAAAGCAAATTTTTGTCAGATGTTAAATTAAATTAGAATAAATGAGTAAAAAAGTCATATGAACTTGACTGAAGCGAAACATTTAAAACTAAAATAGCTCTGCACCTCCTGTTGTCAAGGTATTGGCTTAATATGGATAGAATTTTTTAATTTTTTTCTCTTCTACTCACCAAGGCTGCATTTATTTCGATCAGAATACAGTAAAAGCGGTAATATTGTGCAATATTTTTAATTTAAGATAACCATTTTGTGTTTTAATATATATTTAAAACATATATAAAACTGATTTTTCAGAATCTAGTTGAGTCTTCAGTTTCACACGATCCTTCATAAATTATTCTAATATACTAATTTGGCATTCAAAAAATTTTTTTTTTGTTATCGGTGTTGAAAACACTGAAAACATACATTTGTAAAAAGAAAATCTGGATTATTCAATGAATAGAAGAACCACATTTATTCAAAATATGCATGTTATTAAATTGTAAAATGTATTTATGTCTTGTTTTGATCTTTTTAAGTCACCCTTGCTGAATAAAAGTATTAATTTCGCCCAAAAAAACAAATCTTACTGACCCCAAACATTTGAATGGTAGTGTATGACAGGGGTTTGTACTTATTATTTAACAAAGATCTGCCCTTAATCTGTAAAACCATAATCTTTTATATTTAATCTTTGCTTAATGCATATGACTTGGATGCTTGAGTGTTGACATTGTTGTTCAAACACAAAGCAGACATACACATTGGACAGATGGTGCCCTCATACTTGGCCCTGTTTTCTGAGTTGACCTTCTGTGTGGACACACGTCCAAACACTACACTACATTAAACAGAATGAGCGAGTCATTTTGAACTGTGCTCACACCTGTTACTGTGCGGTTTATACACATCAAGTCCAGGTCATTCACTGATGGGTCTGAAATGGTGACAATGTGTTGTTAAGGCCTAAACTATTTGTTGACTAATATGGATTTTTCAAAACCCAGTTCTGACATCTACACAGCAGACAAAATCACAAAGGCAACAATCTCTTTCACTTCATTTCTATCACACACACACACACACACACACACACTTGCACACATAAACTCACTTCTAATGTCTGAGGCTGTTGTTAGTGAGATGGTACCACAGGGAGTTCCTGTCAGTACAGATGTCTTGTCATCTACTCAGTCAAGCACATGCCCTTATGAACGTCAACATCAAAGCAAGCTTGTATTGGTGAAAAAAAAATTGTAATATCTTGTGCAGATATATATCTATATAAATTTTTCATGACTCCACAAGTTTGTGCAAACTTGAAACCTGATTGATGTTTTCCCAGCATGAATTGCACAGTATGACAGATGCAAGCATGTAACACATCTATAAAAGATGTTTTGTTGACAACAGCTTGTTGGAGAAAACCTGAATGCTCTATGTAACATTGCTCATAGTCTGTTTCTGACTCTTTCACCATTTCCCACACACACACTGAAATATCCTTCTAGAGGGCCAGCTGCACAGTAAAGGTTATTAAATCCCGCCCATGGGGTGCATGACATCAACTGATTGGCCCTCGTCCCACTCCCAGCAGGTAGCTCTGCAGACTCAGCTTCCAAGAAATGATTTCGGAAGTCTGTTCAGTGTTCCCTCTCTCTCTGTCTGTCGCTCAGTCTCTCTCGCTCACTTCCTCAAGTACACGCTCTGTTAAAATGACACACATTCCCCATTGGTCTGAAGTCAAGCGGAAATCCCAATCAAGCAGAGAAACTAACTCGTTCTCAGCATCTCATACAGGTCAAGGTCGTTTCCAATGGCAGCGTCTAATGGAAGTAGTTCTTGCATCTCTAGTTCCAAAGGTGAAATTCCTAAGAGAAACAACAGAAAGCATTACAAATGCATCTTTTTTGTTGTGTGTTATAACAAAAGACATTTTATAAGTACTATATTTATTTAATAACTGATCTCGCTTTTTTCCCTCTCTGTCTTGGGTTCTTCTGCCTTTCATTCAGTTGTATTTCTCCATTTACCAACAAGTAACCATGTTGTGAATGAAAAGCTGCTGTTTGCAGATGAGTTATGTGATATTGTGTATTTGTTTTCTACATACAGCTTACATTTTCATTTATACTGAGTAGTGGTGTCATGATACAGTATTTGAATTTTACATGATACCTTTTCAATACAATAGCTTGAACAATATCCATATTCAATGCAATTGTAAAGTATTTGTCTATTGATACTGTGGATATTAAGTACTGAAAGTTTATTTCACTATATATTATAGATATAAATATTTCACTTTATATTGAAAAATCTATTTTTTTTTACTGTACTAGCAGGACATTCTGACAAAATACAGTTTAACTTGAGACAAAATCAACCAAAAATTGCCACATTTGGTCTTTAAATCAGATTAATTGTAAGTGTGTTGTTATCATATAGCTTCATATCAGGTTATTCAGTTATTTTGTTTGGACAGTGACATGATGACACTGTCAAGGTGCCACGCAGATTGAACTGAATAACTGACAACTGAAACTTTGTTTGACGTTACTCTGATGCACATGCAATTTGTTAGGTCTTTGGGCGAGCGTTGACAGGCAACCTCACAGGCCTACACCCTGCTTCCTGTCTTGCTCCTGCTGTTGTCTTAGTTTGTAGCACTAAATGACTGTTGGGAAGAATTGAGTGAAAAGAATCAACCCCCAAAATCTCAGATTTAAAGACTGTTGCTAGGATACAGCCTTTAATTGATTGTGATTGTCTGTATGAATCGTGACCCAGATTGCATTTAGACTTTTTCAAAGACTTTCTTGAAAAGCTGTATTTGAGGGATTCATGGTTCATGATCATTCTGCTTTTCTATGTATACCCAGTGCTGCTGGGTAATGGGATAAAACCATTAAATCCGTGTGCATTTTGTATCCCAGAAAAAGTTCTTTCAAATTTTAATCTGTCATGTGTTAAAGAAAATGTTTTTTTTTCAGACCCTTTTTTGTACTCTATTCGTGGAAACTGCTTTATAATAGTTTTTTTTCCCCCAGTGTAGTCTTAGTAATACAAGTGCACTCGTTTTTCGAGTGTTGAGTTGCTGAGTAAATGCTTTTGATGGCTGTCTTAAAAAACAAATGGAGATGTCACTTGTAATTGTTTTCTCTCGTATGCTGGCATCTAAAATCGCTTACAAGCAGAGGGATAGAGAGAGATCACTAAGGAAAGTCATTAAGTGCCGAGTATGGCAGCTTTGTCAACTTTAAGGCCACTATGCAGATGCTTTTTAACAAAATGGAAATTAGACATAAAAGCAAGACAGGATTATAGCAGATGTCTGGATTCAGCTCTTAATCCCAAATTTGAAGTCTGACCCCCTTGTTTTCTGGGGGATTTGTTCCATTTTATTTTTATTATTTTTTTTATTTTTTTTTTTTTAATGACAGCTGCAGCTTTCAAACTTTTCACTCAAATGTTTATGCACAGAGAACAATGGCTATGCAGTATATCTTAAATATTTCAATGCACTTTGCACTTGAGCAATAAGAAAGATTAAAATTTCATTCTTGCAGACTCCTTTTGTCCTTTAAAGAATGCTGACACAGAACATTTTCGTTCGATTTTGACATCTTGACTTTTTTGCACAAATGGAGCTAAAGTGGAGTTGGGACAGATTTAAGTGAATTGTTGTCATGGGGCAAGCAAAACTTCAAGGTGTTCAGTCATGAAATGCTGCATGTGCATAAGACTTTAAGATGAGAATTAGGTGTTAGGCTATTAGTATTGATTTTTTAGTTGATGAATGAACATATCAAATATGATTTTTAATTACTTTCTTTACTCATTGATTGGAATGCCAAACACTAAGATATGCTTGTACAAAACTGAATAAAATGCAAAATAGTTGTAGTTGCTGAATTAAAAATTCTAAATGAATGGATTAAAATAATAAGTGTGCATGCTGTTTCCCATGCTACTATTTTACTATTATACTATGGCCTGCAGTATGAAGTATACACTGTAATCAGTATGCCACATTAGTATATAATAGTGTATATCAAATGTCACAATCAGAGACATTTGTATGTATTTTGTAAAATATAAAATCAAATTTTGGGGGGATAACCACATCACATAATCACATAGAGATCTTGAATTAATACTGTAGGAAGGGTGCATTAATATTTAGTGTGGCCTTTGGATGCTGACATCCACTGCTAATTATACTGAAGGTCACATCATGCAGTCAGGAGCTGTTTTAAGACATGATAGGTTAAAGTGGTGTCCAAGGACTAATGAAAAAGCAGGTGAATGCAAGAAAGCAAGAGACTGTATATTATACAGAGAGTTACATTTATTTGTGTTTTATTTACTGATCTGTTATTATGGTGGGGCCCTTAAATATTATTACCTTTCTCACTCTCTCATATGCCATAGAACAGACAGAGCTTATTTACGGTGTCTTTCGTGTTTGGTGCAGTTTTGACTCTAGTGTTAAGAGTGATATGAATGAGAAACCCTGAAGGCTGAATGGTCAACTGGTGTGGAGCATTTGACAAGTAGCCTTATTTTGTATTCACTCCCAGCCATGTCTTGTCCCTCGACTCTCAACTTCTTTCCATTTACTTTTATTTTGTTTGGTCTTGAGCTGTCCTTGGTCCTAAACGGTTGCACGCATACTAAGTAATGTGCATCTCCGGTCCGAGGGCATTCGCTTCAGTACTCTTGAAGTTCTGGCTGAAGTTAACTTTTTAGAAAGCTGTACTGGAGTATAAATATTGTCCCTTATGATTTTCCTAGTTAAATTATAAAATTATTAAAAAATTATAAAATAACTGTGCAACATATTAACCAGTAAATGGGATGTGGAAGATTTAAGTTGAAATGTCTCAGTTGTCTTTGGGACATTATGTTGTATTCAGTTTATGTGCTGAACAACCACCACACCAAAACACTTATATTTATTCGGTTTGAGTACCATATGTGCCATTTGAATGACTTTTATAAGCACAAAAACAGAAGGCTAAAATGATCTGCTATATGTTTGAATGGATTTAGGGCTGAATTAATTGCTATAATTTTCTCATTTAAAGGGATAGTTCCCAAACAGTTAACTGAACAGTTAAGCCATTGCCATTGACTTCCACAGAGTAAATGATGACAGAATTTTCATTTTTGAGTGAACTGTCCCTTTAACAGATGCTATCGCCCAAAGCGAATTACAAAGAGATGAGTAATTTGGCACGTGTGGTCTAAGTGAAAATAAGCATCTCTTCTCGTTCTAATAGTGAGCCATGATGGTGATTAACTCTGACAAGGTAGTTTAAAGTTTTAGCAACTTCAACACACTCAAGCTCTTCAGCAAGACTAAAGGTTTGTCATCTGCACACGTGGACAGACCTGTCATGTCCTTTTCCTGTAGTACATCTCATACAGTCTTGATGCTTCCACCATCACTCCTTGTTTTCCTCTAGCCTACAAGAGATGGACAGATCAGCGTTCAGCGAATGAGTGTAGCTCTCTCAGTTCAGTCCAGGACTTGACTTCAATAATGAATAGGAAGTCTTTCAGCAGAAATGATTCATGTCCAACTCAACGAGTTTCAAATAGTGCTGAATCTGAATCATTCAGACTGAAGACATTTGGAAATAAATCACTCTTGGAAACATTTCATGCAAAGTTGAGATGTCTTCATTCTGACCTTACAGAAGAACTGGCTTCATTTCCTTTCTAAAACCCTATAGGCTTGGATGAAGACAGTAAGGATTTTTTGAAAGGCCCTGAGCTCTTTTCCAAACTCTAGTCTACATATGACCCGTATGGAACCTCATCTGTGACTGCAACGAATTGCCAGCAATGCTCTTAACGCTCTTAGCGGTCACACTTTTAATGGTGTAGAAGAGTTTGGTGTTGATACATTAGCTTGATGCTCTAATAAGCACAACATCTCTCTGTCTGCTATCTTAAATGTATTTTTCAAGGAGCTCCTTGCAGTGCATTCTGGGATTGTATTCTCAACTTACAATGTCTATGATACATAAAATGTAAATGTAAGAGAGTGAGTAAAAGAGAGTGAGTCAAATGCTAGTATAAGCCAAGGTGGGAAACTTGAGATACAATTTTTAAATAAATTAGTGCTGTTATTTACGAAGGATGTATTAAATTGATCAAAAGTGACAGTAAAAACATTTGTTACAAAAAAATTCAGTTTCAAATAAATACTGTTCTTTGAACTTTTTATTCATCAAGGATCATTTGACACTTAAAACTGTAATGACACTAAACACCGAAGCAGTAACGGATGCTAAAAAATTCAGCTTTGCCATCACAAGAATAAATGACATATTAGAGATCATAAAAGAAACCAGTTGCCAGTTTTTACATCAGTTTAAGCTCTTTAAGAAAGTTGTTGTTTATTGTAAATACTTCATTATACTGTAATTTTAATTAGGCGCTCAGGGCAGGACTGATTGTTGATTCATCCATTTTCATAATTTAGCAGTTTAGGTGCTAATGAGTACTAACTGATTTAGAAATGGTCCCAGTACTTCAGTTTGCATCTTCAAGTTTTGGACATTGGAAAGCATTAGAATAGGCAGCTGTGTTTTGATTCTGTGATTGGTCTTTGAAAACACCTCTCCATGCATTTAAATCACTCTGCTTTCTCGTTGCAGTACGAGTTCAAGGCAAAGAGCGTGAAGAAAAAGAAAGTGAGCATAGTGGTTTCCGTAGACGGGGTCAAAGTGGTGCTGCGCAAAAAACCCAAGGCATGTGTGATGTCATCAGCCCTACACCTCTGGCATGACACATGAATATAATATCGTTATTCTGCATCAAAAATACAGTACTAGAATTTAGAAGTTTATATTTTTGTCTACATTCATAATGAGCATTTGCAGTAGAGTCCCTGACATTTGCCTTGTTTTGACCTCAAGAGGAAAGAGTGGACGTGGGATGAGAGCAAGATGCTGGTTATGCATGACCCCATATACAGGTGAGATGCAGGAAATATAACAAAATAAACTGCATTTCGACCTGATGTATTAATGCTTATGTTTACTTTTTTCTCCTCTGTTTCCTCCAAGGATCTTCTATGTATCCCATGATTCTCAGGATCTGAAAATTTTCAGCTACATTGCTCGTGATGGATCCAGCAACTCGTTCAGATGCAATGTATTCAAGTCCAAAAAAAAGGTAGAGCAGTCTCTTTTTTTTTTTTACGTATAAAAGGAAAAATAATGGTCTCCTGTAACTCTTTCTCTCTGCCACTTTGCCCCAGACCAAGGATTAATATCATGCATGCTATTTTTTCAGTCCATCTTGTCCTTGAGCAAGTGATGAAATTTGTAGAGGGCCTTAACCTTGATACTCTTCACCTATTTGTCTCTGTTGTCTCTGCTTTTCCTCTCATTCTTTGCCCTTTGCTTTTTTCATGAAATTGTAATAGCACAGCCCCCATAAGGAAAAAACTACCTATAAACAAAAAGCAGAAGAAAACGATTTTATATGATAAATAAAAAAATGTCAAAAAGCTATTCTGCAATACAGTGACCAGAATATTTGGAAATAACCAATATAAAAATATTTTTCATTGTGTTGTAAAAAACGTGTAATAATAAGTAATGTGTAAAAATGTGTACTGTGTATATTAATTACAAAAATCATACAATACAATGATCTGATGAATGATATGAAATTATATTTATATATATATATATATATATATATATATGTATGTGTGTGTGTATGTGTCTATATTTCATTCACAGTTGATATGCTAATAATATTATTTGTAATGCACCCCAGACATTTTATAGAATTATTTATCAAATGAATTAATTAAGATTATTCATATATTTTATGTTATGTGTGTATGAGATTCCAAATGTCTCTAATTCTCTGTGATCTTTCACCTTTCTCCTCTCTCAGAGTCAGGCCATGCGGATAGTGCGGACGGTCGGTCAGGCGTTTGAGGTGTGCCATAAGCTGAGTCTGCAGCACGCTGAGCAGAATGCAGATGAACAGCCAGACGGCCCTGCAGACGGCCAGAGCGATCAGTCTGGAGAAGAGCCCAGCCCTGAAGGTGAGACCATGCCATCGCATCAGAGCATTAATGCCTAAAACACATGTCATCACAGAGTAAATCAAATCTGTGGAGTACAGCATTTCACGTGATGTTTGAACATGTTGATCATTGTTGTATATCTGGTTTCTTGAAGTGTGCATCATATTCTTAAAATTCTGCTGTTGTTTACAGCTCGTCAGCTGACAGGGATGGAGCACGGAATGGATGATGTCACTGGAACGGAGTCGCATTCCACAAAGCTCAGTGAGCAGGCTATGGATGACATTCTTCAGAGTCTGTCAGAGCTCAACGTGGTGAAACCTGGACAAACCCTCCAGGTGAGTGCGATCTGGAGTATGAGCATGACTGAGTGGTTTGTCCAGAGGAGAAGCTCTTGCATCATTTCTCCCCACAGACGTCTGTCAAATATCGCTCGTCAGCTGGAAATGGGCTGTTTATAAATAGAGGAAACCCCTTTCACCTTCTTTCTCTTCTGTTTTTTCCCCTTTATCTCAGCCTTATTCCTCCTTCTGGGTATTCAGTGATAGTGTTATGTTGCCCCAGGCCTACACTCTATTTTCAAAATCTTTGCCTGACTTTAGCCACTTAAATGTGTCTGAAGTGGAAATAATATCATACAGCCCCGGTGAGACAGGGATTTCATTTAGCCAGCAATGCACAAAAATCTCTATATTATTTAAGTTCCACTCATTCAGCTAAGTGAGCAGTTTCACAAACTTATGCCAGCTAGAAATCATGCTGTTACATCAGGATAAAAAATTTTATACCCCTTTTATTACATTTTTTGGCATTGTGATTGTAATGTATCTGCATGTGTAACTTTTCCTCTTTATTCTCAGTGGTGATTATCATTATTTTAGACCTTATTTAAATCACTGTATTATTGTAATAGGTTACAATACAATGCCATTACTCCAGTCTGATCCTTCAGAAATCATTCAACTATGATTTTGTGCTCAAGAAACTGTTATATTATTATCAATGTTGAAAGCAGTAGGGCTGCTTAATTGTGATACTTCTTTTCAGGTTTCTTTAATGAATGCATCCTTGCTGAATAAAATGAATAATTTCAAAACAAAATGTAACTGACCCCAAACTTTTGAACTGTAATGTATTATTAAAGTGTATAAATTAAAATAAAATAAAATAAAATGCATATATTAATTTAAAAAATGACATTAAAGGCATTTGAACATATTTAAACACATTAATTCAACATATTTTACCATGATATATAAATTATTTTTATACTTTAAATAAGATATTATTCTGATGTTTGTTAGTATTATTATTTATTGTTTATTTGTGCATTACTACAGTAATGAGATTTAGGGGTAGGGGGTACTTGTCTTGAATTCAAAAGAGCATCATTTAAAAGCAAACTGGCCAGTCAGGTTGATTTGGCTGCATGTCTATATTTGTAAGTTCATATATCATAGGAGAGAGCCATAAGGATTATTAAGTACTGTAAGTTCAAATTCAAAAATTGTTTGATGTTTGATATCTCTCCACTGTTCATTACAGAAATTCCCAGTGCAGAAAGGCTGCCCAGCCTGAAAGCAGATAATGCATTCATTCATTTTATATGTATTCATTTAGCAGCAATCCATTCATAATGCATTCATGTGTTCCTTGTCTAGCAAACATCAAAGATCCAGTGGTGTTCCATTAGCTTTGTAGCTGACGTTCATGACAAACGGAGGATAAATGAAGACAGAATGGGAACATTCATTGTTGCAGCTTCCTTTTTTGTGCTTTTTTAAAATGTAGTCGTTAACTGTTATCTCTTTGCCATCCTACTTATGGAAGATATTCCTATGTGCACAATGGAGATAATGGATATGAAAAGGCTGTTTTTATGAACGGTTTCATTCTGGCAGTCTTGCTTGTTTTCGTTTTTTCTGTCTCTCCTCACTCTGATATACCCCTGAAATGAAACCTCCAGCTCCTCCTGGTGGTTGACATCAGAAATCACAAAGAAGGATGAATTATGTTGTTGTTTTATTTGCTGCTTTCATGTCATGATAATGTCATGTTTGGTGTCATGAATATATTTACTCTATAATCTTTCTCCTTCCTGATCCAAAAATTTGTTTTGAGACATATTTGTGTTTAGCTTATGGTGGTTTAAAGAGTCTCGTGATTTGTTTTGACAAACAGATACTCTACTTTACAGCTCATGACATGTAAACTAAACTATAATTAGGAGTTTCTAAACTATAATGGGCAAATTGATGCACAAGACTTGAAAGACTGCGTAGATTTTTTTTCCAGGGACAATGGTCAAATTTATTTAGTTTAGCAACTGTACAAAATATCGTACACAAACAGTATACCACAGAATGCCTTGATTTATCAATTAGAATATCCAGAGTTCAAAATTGTATAATAGTTCTGTAATATACAAAGTATTCCAGAGTGCAAAAGGATAGTTCATCCAAAAATGACAATTCTGACATCATTTACTACCCTCAGTTTGTTCCAAACATGTATTCATTTCTTTCTTCTTCTGAACACAGAGGACATTTAGAAGACTGTGGTTAACCAATCGATCTCTGGTCCCAATTGACTTCTATAGTATTTTTTCCATTCTCTGGAAGTCAATGGCTACCAGCACCTGTTTTGTTAACCGAATTATCTTCTTTTTATGTTCAACAGAAGAAAGAAATTCTATAGCTTTGGAACAACTTGAGGGTGAGTAAATGGTGACAGAATTTTCATTTTGGGGTGAACTATTCCTTTAATGTCTAAATATTGTCTATGGAAATCTTTAAATGTATAATTAGTATAAATGTATATAGTTTGTGTGAGGGTTTAATTGAATCATTTTAATAATTAAATTGTTAACATTAATTAAAAATACAGCTGTTACTTGTTAGTAAATGCAGTTCAACTGTATTGTAAAGTGTTACCCAAAATATAATTAGGTGAGAAAGCAGAGAGAGTTTTGGTGTTCAAATCCCTAGTTTCTCTCTCTTTCTCTTTCTCTTTCTCTTTCTCTTTCTCTCTCTTTCTCTCCCTCTCTCTCTCTCTCTCTCTCTCTCTGTGTGTGTGTGTGTGTGTGTGTGTGTGTGTTAGTTGTGTCTATGTGTACATGTTCCTCTTCTTATGAAAGCACATGAAAGGTGTCCTCTGCTCCTGTGGGTCAACATATTAAAGTGCTCTCCCAGTGCAAACGTACATGCACACTAATTAACCCTTTACTATGCTTTCAAAGCCCACAGTCCTCATTTGTACACTGTAGAAGATGTTTCAGATGATAATGTTTTAGGACCCAAACAGTTTGTTAACATTTGTTTTCTCTCTCTCATATTCTCCTTCTCTATCTCTCAGTCTTTACAAGACCTGGAGGGTGTCTCTCTCTACACACCATCTCCCAGCAGCCCTTGCTCTCCTACTCTCACACCTTTGGCCACCCAACACCACCTGCAGTTACTCCAACAACAGCTGCTACAGCAGCAACAACAAACACAGATCGCTGTTGCACAGGTAAGACATTGTTTGTACCCTTTTCTAGCTCTAGGAGGCGCTACAGCTCTATGAAATATGCAGCAGTTGATTTTTCCGTATTTTCAGGTTGTTTCACAGTCATCTGCTCTCCACCCAGATCTACTCACCTACTCCAGCAATTTCAGAGGCGCATTTTATGCATAACCCTATTTATTTTTCTCTGTTGAAATGAATACTGATAGCCTTTGTTAAAAAGCACTCACATACCCTATAAGCCCAAATCCTTCTAAACCATGAGGAAGCAAAGATAAACATAGGGGAGACAGAACAAGATGCTGATAGAGGCAATCATCTCTCTGCGTTTGCCTGTTCATTTTTGTCATTCTGTCTCCGACTAATGATATTAGTTCTCATTTGGGATACTGTATAGGGTTCAGATGCTGTTATGGTTATAATGTCCTGTCAGAGAGAGGAAGTTGATGTGCTCTCAGCTCTGATTCAGCACAGTCATGCTACTGCATAGCAATAGCTTGGATAATGAGATTGACGTACAATCACCCCCCGCCCAGAGGAAAATTTTGTTATTCTTTCATATCTCAGGAGACTTTTGGGTGTCAACCTTGTCTCAGCTGTTTCTTAACCAATCAGACAAAATTAATTTGTATAGCAGAGTTTATATTTAAACTAAATTTGACATTTTATTGCTTTTTCAATTCTTGAGCACTGGTTCTCTGCCAGGGTTTTATAAAGTTTACAAACAGCTAAAAATCAAGACATAAGCTAAAATCATGTCTTGGTTTGATTTGTTGTCTTAGCAACTGCCAGTTATATTTTAGAGTTGTTTTATTTTTTTATTGTCATTGACAATGGGGGGCCTTAGAGTCAAAAAGGTTGAAAACCACTTCTCCAGAGGAGATTACAGGGCTGTTTTTCTGTTCTGTTTTTCTGTTGTTTTGCTCTCCATTTGTCTCATTGCTACTGTATCTAGGAGAAACAACTACAATATTAAAAAGATCTTGCTTTCTTACCTATGGGCTGAATCTCCAAAACAGCTGCACAAATGATGAAGACAACACAATAAAGCCACTGCAGGAAGCCACTTTAGATTCTTTGAAAATCATCAATTAATAGAATAATAGATTAGCAGCTTAATATCTGTCATTGCTACTGATACACCAAAAACACAGGTTACTGTAGTAGTTGGAGTATCAAATGGGATTGCCTGAACTAAGAGTGGTTTCACTCACTATAATCCTCAACTCATAAGTTACGATATCTTTCAGTAAGACTGGCATTTTTCCCTAGTCTTGACTGAGAGTTTCTCTGCTATAGGTGCAGCTCCTGAAGGATCAGCTGGCTGCAGAGACGGCTGCCCGCATGGAGGTGCAGGCCAGAACTCACCAGCTGCTGCTGCAGAACCGAGACTTACTGCAACATACAGCCCTGCTGGTGAAACACCTCAGCCAACTGGAGATCAGAGTCAGTGGAGCCACACAGAGTAAGACAGTCTCTCTACACTCGAAAACAAATGATATATTTGAATATCTTGCATTAAACTTAAAAATGTTATATTTTAAATTGATAATCAATAGTTCATATTGTATATTTGGTTATTGTCAGTACTTTATGAGATGAGTATTTCATTCTGTCAGTTACTCTACTGTTTAAAAGTTTGGGGTCAGCACGATTTATTTTTGAAGAAATAAATACTTTTATTCAGCTAGGACATATTAAATTAATGTGACAGTGAATACATTTTTTTTCAATTAATGTGACAGTAAATACATTTACAATTTATTTATTGCTGCTGAAAATGTTGTTGCATATTTTTTAATCATGTTTTTTGTTTCAAAATTTGATTTGCTTAATAAATGTATTGGTCACACTTTATTTTAAGGTCCAATTTTTGCTATTAACAAACCATTAACTACGACTTTTGCCTCAATAAACTCCTAATTTGCTGCTTATTATTAGTTAGTAAGGTAGTTGTTAAGTTTAGGTATTGGTAGAATTAAGGGTGCAGAATATGGTCATGCAGAATATGTGCTTTAAGTACTAATAAACAGCCAATATGTTAATAATAGGCATGCTAATAAGCAACTAGTTAATAGTGAGAATTGTATTTTTGTGTATATTTGTGACTTCTGAAAATACCTTTTTGATTTTAGTCAAACATTATATTGCTGTGATTCATCTCTTAGCTACTTGGTTTGGTTCATATCTAAGAACTTTTTATAAGATATTTCTACCAAGAAAATGAATGGGAAAATACTTCCAGAACCCAGGCTGCTGAAAAACTGGGTGGTCACTGTTGTACTCTATTACAGTCATAGACACACACACATTATTTTTTGGCAGGCTGGGGTGTTATTGAGTTGGTTGGTGTACACTAATCTATTTCAGAGTTTAGTGCAGGAGTTTATTGGGTTTGATTCATCAGCACTGGGCTCCATGCCGACTTTCTCTTTCAGAGAGAGTGTGTATCTGTGTATGTGTGCATGCATATGCTTATGCCTGGTGGGATGATGGTGGTGTACTTGCTGGATGGTATGACTGGTCATTTGGAGAGTTATTGAAATAGTCTGTCACCATTATGCCCTTGAGTGTATGTCACTGAAGGGCTACTGTACAGCCAGTCTCTCAACAGCAGATTTTTCAATTGTAAGCTTCATTTACATAAGCGTTCAAAACATTCAGTAGGTATGACATCTGCATCCTCTAATGTTATTGACTGTTTCAGGGTGGCTATTAAGAACTTTGTGTCTCAACTTTGTATTTGTGTCTTCTAGAAGAAGAATCACCATGGAGTAGCGTGCCCCCTCGTTCTCTCTCTCTCAACCTGAAGAACTTCTACACCCCTCACTCAGACCAGCCCGTCACCTCCACTCCAGCAGGACAGCCAGAAAACCCTCATGTTTCCTCCCACGCTGAGTCCTACCTCAATCTGCTCAATCTGCGTGGTGCTCCCACCATTACAGCCAATGGGAAGCCAGCGAGTGTGAGATGTGAAGCAGGACTGGATGCAGCGAGAAGGGAAGTTGCTAAGCTAGAAACTCGGAATTCAATGGCACTTGATGAGAGGCAATGACACAAGGCAGTAGCATTTACATAGACTTATATACAGATAAATTAGTTTTAGTCTGGCATACAACGATTTAAAACTGAAAAATATATATATACACTGCCGTTCAAAAGTTTGGGATCAGTAAGATTTTTAATGTTTTTTAAAGAAGTTTCTTATGCTCCTCAAGGCTGTATCTATTTGATCAAAAATACAGAAAAAAGCTGTAATTTTGTGAAATATTATTGCAATTTAAAATAAGTTTTATTTTTTAAATATACTTTAAAAATAAAATTTATTCCTATAAAGTAAAGCTGAATTTCCAACATCATTACTCCAGTCTTCAGTGTCACATGATCCTAAACAGTTGTGTTGCTTAACATTTTTTGGGACCTGTGATGCTTATTTCAGGATTCTTTAATAAATAAAAAATTAAAAAGAACAGTGTTTATTAAAAATAGAAATTTTGTGTTGCAATATGTAGTACTTTTCAAAGATTTGGGGTCAGTAATAGTGACTTCCAAGTGATAGTAAATACATATTGGTATAAACGATTTCTATTTTGAATAAATGCTGTTCTTTTTAATTTTTTATTCATCTAAGAATCAAAGAAAAAAGTATCAAAAAAAATATTAAGCAGCACAACAGTTGCAACACTGATAATAAATCAGCATATTAGAATGATTTCTGAAGGATCATGTGACACTGAAGACTGGAGTAATGGCTGATGAAAATTCAGTACTGCGTCAGAGAAATAAATTATATTTTAAAGTATATTAAAATAGGAAACCGATATTAGAAATTACAATAATATTTCACAATATTACTGTTTTTTTCTGTATTTTTAATCAAATAAATACAGCCTTGATGAGCAAAAGAGACTCCATTAAAAACATAAAAAATCTTACTGATCCCAAACTTTTGAATGGCAGTGAATATATATATGCACAAACTACTGTTCAAAAGTTTGAGGTCAGTAAGATTTTTTTTTTCTTTATTCAGCTAGGTTGCATTAATTGATCAAAAGTGACTTAAAGAATTTTACATTGTTACAAGAAATCTATTTGAAATAAATTCTATTCTTTTGATATTTCTATTCTTTCTGTCACAGCAGCTATTTTCAACATTAGAATCAGAATCAGAATGAGCTTTATTGCCAGGTATGTTTACACATACGAGGAATATGTTTTCATGAAGCTTCCGCAGAGCAACAGAATGACAGTGACAGAACAAAAAACAGATAATAAAAAGAAGAATTAAAAAGAACAAGTAATAAGGAATAACAATATACAAATTGACAATTGTATGTACAGGTATATAACAGCAGACAGTTTTGTATGTACTGGTATATTATGTGCAACTGAAATGTAGACTAAGTATGTGTGTTAGATAAATAAGTGTATAAGAGTATAA
>JAFVLL020025892.1:0-20143 GCA_021397915.2 Tor tambroides | reverse complement strand
TTACTGTCACTTTTTTTTTTTAAATCAATTTAATGCATACGTGCTTAATAAAAGTATTCATTTATTTCCAAAAAAATGTATTGACCCCAAACATTTGAATGGTATTGTATATAGGCAAGAAAATAGTTTAATGTGCTAAATCAAATTCCAAAACTGTAATGACTGATTTGTAATGTTATCTGTATTTGTAAGGACAGTGTTTACATCTAGTATCTCCATTCTTGCTAATGTTTCCATCTAGTGGTCATTAGCAGGCACACAGGCAAAAATAATTTCAGCTCAACAGGCAACAGCACTTGGTGTCTTAGTACCTGATAGAGAAGTGTGTCCAGCATTCCAATGCTAAACACCCTACCAGCTGCAAAAGGCAGGCGAAATATGAAGGACAGGTTTGAGCCCTTCTCTCGTTCTTTCTGCTCCGTTAACCATGCAAAAAAAAAAAAACATGGAAAGAAAGTTTAGGCCCAAACAGTTTAAATCAAAGCAAAACCATTATTTTATGATTTCTTCAAATGAGAGTGACAGAAAGCATGTTATGAATGTCTGCTCACCTTCTCTAGTTTGGAGAAGGCCAGTGCGTGACAGTCCTTTGCACTGAACTGCATGAATCTCATGTTAGCGGGATGGGTTAACTCTGTGATGATGTTAAGCCCAGAGAACAACCTACAGACCAGTCATTCATTTCAGTTACTTAAGATCTTCTGTTCCCTTGTGAAAAATAAGTGCTCTTAATTGAACTGAATAAGCACTTGTGTATTTCAAATATTACAAGCATACTGTATGTTTAAAAAAGAAAGAAAAAAATACTATGATATTATAATGAAATAAACCAGAGTGTACCTAAAGTGTGCTTAAAGAGGGTACAGTTTTATGACTGTTTCCTAACAATTTCTTTCTTCTGCTGAAGACAAAAGAAGATATTTAGAAGTAGTATATTTCTTTTTTTGTCTGCAATAGAAGAAAGAAACTCATACAGGTTTGAAACAACTTCAAGTGTGGATAATTATGGCAGATTGTTCATTTTTGGGTGAACGTAAAGTATACTTGTAAACAGTGCACTTTGTAATGTCACATTTAGAGTTTTTTTAAGCATATTTTCAATTATTATTTAATAATCTTTTGCTATGCTTTAAAAAAACACTTATTTTGAAGTGTTGACGTGAAGTACTTAAGAAATCTATTTTAAATGTACTAAATTGCAACTTCATTACATATGGGTCATTTCAAATATATTTAACCCTTTGGGAATCTCAAAATCTCAAGCAGTCTCTGACCTGAACAGGGTCTGGACATTAACAATAGTTTTTGCATCAGCCATATAGTCTTCCTCAGCGCACATCGTGCTCTCCTTATCCACAACCACCATATTAGCAGCAAACGAGACGCCACAACGCAACAGGTCATCCAGACTGTAAGGAGATAGATAGATTTGGATCACTCTGGTTTCATAGACAAGAAGCCAGTAAGATTTTCCATTGGCTTTTGAATTATTGCAGAAAATGTAAGCTCTGTGATCAACAAAAGTTTATGATTCTTACATATTTTGTTCATCAATCTTCTCAAATTAACACAACTTTTATTGAATTTTAAACCTAGATACAATCACCAAAAGTGAAAAGCTGTAGTTAGGCTATAAACAAACTAGGCCTACACCACAGTTGTGTGACTTCATCGTCTTTATTCATTAGATACCCTGGAGAAATCTGGTTAGCTTTTGAAATGGTCTCTCATGTTGTGTTGAATCACGCTTGGGGCAAACTCAGTTTTCCTCTGAATACTAAAGCCTGACGTTTGTTAATGTTTGTGCAGCTGCACAAACCTATGGTATTTCAGCCTGCCTCCCAACTACCTAAGTTGCCACTGAATGCCATTTCATCTGAATTGTTCTCCTTCACTGTGAAGATCATCTCCCCACTGGACTCTGAAGACACAGAACAAGAAGCCTGCTACTCACGTAGAAGAGTCCCAGCAGAGGAAAGATGCTCTCCAGCTCAGCGTTTCTCCCCTGTAGCTTCTGGTGACAGTTCAGAGCAAATTTTCAGTTCTAATTGAATCAAATTTCAGTGACATCTGATTCAGATTGCCACGCCACAAATGTGGTACATGCAGGGCAGGAGTCAGATGAGCACAGTGAGTGTGTCACTTGCCTAGGCCTTGCACACGCTGAGGCGGCGCTCACTGAGACAGATTGCTCTCATTGTGAGAGCATGAGTCTTGCCTCTCTACACTTGCAGAACACCTTTGTCAGTGAAGGTGTCCCCACCCCTCATGCTCCCCAGTTTCTCTCCTCCCAGGAGCCCATTCGGAGCTGTCTGGATGAATGATTTTTGCCAGAGTACCACCAGTGAGCCTCCCATCAGAGACCAGCACCATTCTTTCCAGAAGTTCATGACAAACTCACCCTACTCAGCTCATGTCCACTCTTCCAACTCTGCCACCCTCACTTCCATTGATGGCACCAAGGCCAGGCCAGACCTCCTTTGAAGAAGTCTTGTGTTTGCATTCCAATCCCCCATTCAGCTCTGGGTGTTGAAGCCTTTGTTCACACTGTCAGTGCTGGGCAATGCCACCCCAGATATGTCAAGTTGGGTTCTGCAAACTATAAAACGAGGCTACTCACTTCAATTCGCTCGCACGCCTCCCTGTTTCAAAGGTGTGGTCCAAACTTCAGTTCAGGACAATGCTGCTCTCCGAAGTGCAGTATCTGCTGGTGAAGGGAGCCATTAAAGCAGTCCTACCAGAGAACAAGGAGTCAGGAAGCCATCATTTCCTCATCCCAAAGACAGATGGTGGGCTCAGGCCCATCCTAGATTTCAGTCTCCTGAATCGCTCCTTAATGAGGTTGCCATTCAAAATGCTGACTTGAGATTCAAGATGATCCCCTTCTTTGTTCTGCTCCTTCAGGTCATCAGAT
The DNA here is from genome assembly GCA_021397915.2 of Tor tambroides. Taxonomy (NCBI): domain Eukaryota; kingdom Metazoa; phylum Chordata; class Actinopteri; order Cypriniformes; family Cyprinidae; genus Tor; species Tor tambroides. Next base: position 17,229 of record JAFVLL020025892.1, on the reverse strand, counting down.
GGATCAGGGAGGCTGGATGTTCCAGTTGTGGTTCCCCGACCTAATACAACTGTCATCGACACTTCCCTAGCTGATTCCCTAGTGGTTCCCTACCACTGAGGAAAGACCTCCTTTCTCAAGCAAGAGGTTCCCTCTATGCTCTAAATTAGTCCATCTTCTCTGACTGGTGTGCAACTCAAATCGAAGACTCATCCTCTTGTGAGCTAGCGACCATTTGTCCTTTTTAAAAGAGCTGCTGGATAAGGAGCGCACCCCTTCCATGCTCAATAGAGCCAGAAAACCTATCTTTCCCTCATACTGTTCCTGTTTGAGACCTGTCTACGGTCCTCAAGATCCTTTGAGGCCCTCCGTTTGAGCCGCTCCAGGTGGCTGACTTCCAGCCCTTGCTGCTTAAGACCACCCCTGCTGCTAGCTTTAGTATCCGTCAAGCATGTGGGTGACTTACAAGTGTTCTTGGTGAGTGTTTCCTGTTTGGAGTTTGGGCCAAATGACTAAGTTCTCCTCAAACCCAAGCTAGGTTACTAACTTAAAGTGCTCTCTACTCCGTTCAGAGCGCAGGTCATCACCCTGTTAGCTCTCCCTTCCTCGGAAGATGAGCAAGGAGATAACTTATTTAGCCCGGTCCAGGCCCTCAGGATTTATGTGGAGCACTCTAGCCAATATCGGCAGTCAGAGGAGCTCTTTGTGTGCTTCGGAGGCCGCACTAAAGGGCTACCAGTTACGAAGCAGAGATTACCCTGCTGGATAGTTCATGCATTAGCTATGGCTTATGCCTCAGTGGGCTCTGAGTGCCCCCATTTCAGTGAGGGCCCATTCCACCACGGGGATGGCCTCCTCTTGGGCTTGGTCCAGTGGAGTTACCATTGGGGATATTTGCCAGGCAGCTGACTGGTCGTCACCATCCACCATTGCTAGGATTTATGATCTGGACATCCCTGCCCTTCAGGCACGGATCTTGCCTGCATAATTATCTTGCACCCCTAGTGAGTGGTCTACAATGTCTTGAATGCGTGTTCCGCCTGGTGGTCCAAGCCTCAAAGGTTATGCTGTGTTTCTTAGGGCCCTCATGGCGGCACCCTAGGACTGGGACTTCTATCACGGCGCTATGGTATATCGTTCCCTGTTTGTGATTCAACACAATGGGAGAGACCATTTCAAAAGGGAACATTCTGGTTACTAATGACGCTGCTGCTTCTCAGCCAAAAGAATCTGACTGAATGGCATTCAGGGCTGACTTATATAGGCAGTCATTACCACCTGTTTTGGTGGGCTGAAATGCCAGAGGTTTGTGCAGCTGCACAAATGTTAACAAATCAGGCTTCAGTATTCAGAGTTTCCCCCAAGTGTGATTCAACGCAACTTTCATATTTGCATTGTCAGTGTCATTGATCAGATTAACGCAACGTGTAGTCTGTTTACAATGATGGCTCTAGCATCTTATATATTGCTGATTATACTACTAGTTTTTCTGGAATTAACCTTTTGGTCTATGAAGGTATGAGACTGTCTTTTCTCCCCCCTAAATGACGCATTTTCTGCCACCATTTTTCACTCAGTGCTCAGTGTTTCCGTGACTGTCCAAAGCACATGAATACAAGGCATGTGAGTGGGAATTTGTTTCTAAGCATCTAGCCGTAACATTCTAACACTAGATTGTTTTACACTGTACACATTTGGCACCACATAAGCAGTGGTAACCTTGCTCCAGAGCAGGCTTTCATAACCCCAGGTAAACAGCAGTGCTAACCCCACTTCTAAACTACACCTGGGGTTAAAAGTGGGGTTTAGAATGACAATAAAACCCAGGTTTTCTGAATTCAGAACAATGGAATCAGAAGTTCAGAAATGCTCATTTGTTTCTTGGTTTTGGGACTCATTCCTTCGGCACTCTACTGTCAAGTGAGTGAGCTAATTAATACAATATCTTTGTTATCTCAAGAAGGTGACTCTCAGTGTACAACAGCAGGCTTATCCTCTTCCGGACGACAAATTGTAAATGGATTATTTGAGGACAGGATACAAACAAACACGATAATGTTTCATGTTTCATGATGATGTCTCTTGCCTGTCGATTGATCCAAGCAAGTAATATATCATTGGGAACCAACAGACAGTCTCAAGAAACTCTGCATCTGGCCTAAAAGGAAGAAATTCAATATTAAGTAGACATCAGGGGAAATTTAACTATAACTACAAGACTACAAGATATTGGCAATTAAAGTAAAGCTCAATGAACGAGGTGAAGAAGAGTGATGTGTAAAATTAGGATGTTTACTCATATTCCAAGAGCAGCACGATGGGACACAGTTCATTCTCTGATCTGTAAGAGGCTCGTAATGGGAGGATGAAGTTGTACAGGCCATTTCCTGTGGTCTCAGCAGACACAATGATGAGCTTATTCTTCAAACCGTATGCTTTGACATCTTCTTTGTCTTTGTGGTTGCAGGTCTTGGACAAAAACTGACATGACAATAAAGCAATGCAATATTACCATCAAGGACCACAATGGAAACAACCTTTTTAACTTTGTTGTGTTATCCTTGATAAATTGAGTGTATTTCACTGCTTTTCTGTCAAATAAATAATAAAAAATATTACAATTTAACATAAAACCAGTGATTCCCAGGAGCCTACAGTGAATATTTAAAGCATATTCTTAAAACATACACTATTTTCGTGAAACATACAGTAAAATTGTTTAATACTAATATAATGTAAATAAACACCTTTATATTCCTGTGATCAAAGCTGAATTTTCAGCATCATAACTCCAGTCTTCAGTGATCCTTCAGAAATCTCTAAAATGCTGATTTGCTGCTGAATTATTATTGGTGGTTAATAATAAGTGTTCTTCTTTACCAATGTTAAAAACAGTTTCTGCTGCTTAATATTTTGTGGAAACATTTTTAAGAATCAGGATTCAAATGTAGCTTTGCCTCCCAGAAATAAATTACATTTCAAAATTTATTGCAGTAGAAAACAGTTACTTTAAATTGTAACACTATTTCTCAATTTAAAGTTTTTACTGTATTTTTGAGCACATAAATGCAGCCTTGGCAAGCAAAAATTGTAACGTTTCCAAAATTTTGACAATTACTGTATGCAAAGCTGAGTATCTGATTCTTCAGTGTCACATGATCGTTCAGAAATCAGTGTAATATGCTAATTTGCTGCTAATTATCAATGCTGAAAACAGCTGTGCTGCTTAATATTTTTGTGGAAACCGAGACACATTTTTAGAAGTTGAAAAGAACACCATTTATTTGAAATGGGAATCTTTTGTAAATGTTTTTACTGTTGCTTTTAATCATTTTAACAAACTTTTGGTGTCTACTTGTAGTAATTTAGTACAATTATTGTTGTAAATTTAGATTGTCCACCCAAGTGTAATCAAGATACTGTATGTAATACCTTTTCTAGCTGCATACAACATTTGGGTGTTTTCTCTTTCCGTAAATGGCAAAGTATCGGTGAGCTTCCGATGTAGGGTAAATCTGGAGGATATCCCTTAATGTAACTGCAAAAAAGTTCAGGAGAATTCATTCCCATAGCAGCCATCTTAATGTTATTCAGTGTTTCTTTGTTGACATTTAATCAAACAAACAGATTATTTTCTCTCTCAGTGAAAGAAATGATTACCCATTGCTGCATTCACTTCTAGTGCAGGGCTGACATGGGTTCTTTGACTCATCGATGAGCAGGTTGCCAGTCTTAAAGGAAGGTGAATCAGGCAATTCCAGAACAGGAACCATGTTTGGTTTTCTGGTCTCAGATATATCAGTTTCAAATGAGAGCGATGGACCTAAACTGGACGGAACGCTTATTTCCTGCATGTCTATAGCCATGGTACCTTTAGGAAATACAAACAAAAACCTTTAGACAAATATATAGAAACATCACATTTTTCATCCACATTTTTGAGAGAATTCAAAGTGCACCAAAGGTCTGAAATTTAAGTTGTTACGCAATGAAATGCTTCTCCTCTGCTGAAACTCTCAAAATTATAATGGCACAGACATTTAAAATGTTTGGAAATTGTTGTTTGTCCATCGTTTTCAAAAAGGACCTTGACATCTAACTAGTTGTAGGCTGTCCACGGTGTGTCCGCAGGTGGCTGGTAAGGCCAATACGGGCACGGAATGTTCTGCCGCATGTCGAGCAGACGTGTGTGGGCACCACTGTTGCAGCATTTGCAGCTCTGGCTTTATGGAGTGCTCATTTCTCTTGTGCTATGGTTGTCCTTCTAGCTTCAAATGTCTGGCAGCCTTGGTGGATCAGCGTACGCCATGTCGATCGGTCTTGTGCTAGGATTTCCCAGGAGGTGCTGTCAATATCTAGTGACTTAAGAGAGGCTTTCAGCGTGTCTTTATATCGCTTCTTTTGCCCCCGTGCGATCACTTTCCTTGAGACAGCTCACCATAGAAGAGCTGTTTAGGGATGCGATGGTCTGGCATCCTTGCAACATGGCCTGCCCAGCGTGTCTGGGTTTTCATTAGCAGGGTGTGAACTGACGGCAGGCCTGCTCTGGAGAGGACTTCTGTGTCTGGCACCTTATCCTGCCACTGAATCCTCAGAAGTCTACGGAGACAAGTCGTGTGGAAGTGATTCAGTTGTCTAGTGTTCCTCCTGTATACAGTCCAAGTCTCACTGGCATACATCAAGGTAGTTAGCACTACTGCCCGGTAGACTTTAAGCTTTGTAGCAAGGCTTATTCCATGGCGGTCCCACACGTTGGTCCGCAGTCCACCGAATGCAGAGCTTGCCTTGGCGATTCTGCAAATTGACCTCGATGTCAATTGTCACTGCGTGGGAGAGGGTGCTGCCAAGATATGTAAATTGGTCTACTGCTTGCAGCTTTTGTCCCTTCACTGTGATGGTGGGCTCTTGGTATTGGGCTTTCAGAGCTGGCTGGTACATCACTTCGGTTTTCTTTGTGTTGATGAGGAAGCCAAAGTTGTCGCATGCTGCAGCGAATTTGTCCATGCTGGCTTGCATTTCCTGCTCTGATCCAGCATTCAGGGCACAGTCATCAGCAAAAAGGAGGTCTCGTAGCACAATCTCTTTTATCTTGGCAACAGCCTGGAGTCTTCGCAGGTTGAACAGTTTTCCATCAGTCCTGTATCTCAGGCTGACTCCTAAGGAACTGTTCTGAAAGGCGTCTGACATCATGGCTGAAAACATCATGCTGAACAGGGTCGGTGCCAGCACGCACCCTTGCTTGATGCCGTTTGTGACGGGAAAGGCCTCTGAAGCTTCTCCGTTGTCCTGAATATGAGCCGTCATGCTGTCGTGGAACTGACGTACCATCAGAATGAATCTGTCAGGGCACCCAAACTTCGACATGATGCGCCACAGACCTTCGTGACTGACAGTGTCAAAAGCCTTGGTGAGATCCACAAAGATGGTGTACAGTTCACGATTCTGCTCTTGACACTTCTCCTGGAGCTGTCGGACTGCGAAGATCATGTCCACCATGCCACGCTCCTTACGGAAGCCACACTGTGTCACGGGTAGTAAACCCTGTTCCAGGTGGTCAGTCAGGCGATTCAGCAACACTTGTGCAAGGATCTTGCCTGCGATGGAAAGCAGTGATATTCCTCAGTCCTCAGTTTGCTGACATTGATCTTTTTCATCACAGCTTTGTTTCCCTGCGGACGTCTCTTTGGCTTGATGTGAAGGCTTAATTTGGAGATGAGTCTATGGTCAGTCCAACAGTCAGCACTCGGCATGGCCTTAGTCACCCTTACATCCTGTCTGTCCTTCCTCTGCACAATGACATAATCAATAAGATGCCAGTGCTTGGAGCGTGGGTGCATCCAGGACGTCTTTTTGCGAGTGGGCAGGCAGAAGATGGTATTAGTGATGATCAGATCATGAGCCGCACATGTCTTCAAAAGTAGTAGTTAAAATTGCTGTTACATTTGCCGATTCCATTTTTTCCAATGACGCCATCCCAGGCAGAGTGATCAGACCCTACTCTCGCGTTGAAGTCACCAAGTAGAATTAGCCTGTCGGTGCGCTTCACGGATGAGAGTAGGGCATCAAGATCTTCATCAAATTTATCCTTTTCTTCATCCGAATTCGTCATTGTGGGTGCGTAGGCACTGATCAGTGTGGCTTGCTTTCCACTTGGTAGTGGGAGATGCAGTGTCATGAGTCGGTCGTTCACGCCCTTAGGAAGACTGGCAAGTTTGCAGACAAGATAATTCTTAACCGCAAAACCAACTCCAGATTCACGACATTCGTCATTGCTGCGTCCACACCAGAAGAATGTGTAACTGCCTCCTGTTTCTGTAAGCTGACCTTCGTTGGCTAGACGAGTTTCACACAGGGCCGCAATATCGATGTTAAATATTGCAAGCTCTCTTGCGACCAGGGTTGTTCTTCTTTCTGGTTGATCTGCTAAGGCGGTTGTCCTGACGCGTGCGTACATTCCATGTGCCAATAGTGAGTGGTGTCACCTTGCGTTTTGTTTGAAGTTTTGTTATTCGACCGCATGAGATGGGATCCCCTCCAGCCGTGGTAAGCTGGCCAGGGTTCTGTGAAGCAAACAATGTTTAGGGAACCTTTTCTAGCCCCTTCCTCTTACTATGGAGGTGAGCAGTGCAGTCCTAAAGAGGACTTCTCAGTCACTCAGGTAGACGCCAACTCCAGCTGTTGCTTCGGTCAGCGAGAAGACGACCATTAGACCTGAGCCGCCTGTGTGCAGGTCCGTGGCTACAGCTCCCAGTGAATCCACACCTGCGGCTTCGTCGCTCGCCTATCGCCACAGGACTTTGAGGTTTACAGGAGTTAGGAGATGTCAAGATGTCAAGACTGGCGCGTGGATTGGATTAAAGTGAGGGAGAGGTGCGCGTAGTCAGCCTCACTCTCTCTTCCCAGATTCCATCTTGCTCCAATGGCAGGACAAAAGTCAAGACATTTAAAATGTTTGGATATACACTACTTGCGTAGTATGTGTGATATTTGTCATTCATTTCAGAAATGTGAGTATTTGAAAGAAGTCTCTTATGCTCACCAAGGCTGAGGGGAAGATTATGGTGCTTCTTGTCATTTTGAAAGTTGACACACCAATTCACTTACATTATATGGAAAAGAGTGGGCAGGATACTCCTCAAAAATTCACCAATTGTGTTTTACATAAGAAATTAAATAAATAAAATAAAATTACAAAAGAACATAAAAAAGAGGAGATTTTTAATGTTTAAGAAATAATACTTTTAGTCATTAAGGATGAATTCAATCAAAAGTGGCAGTAAAGGCTATTCTTTTGAACTTTCTATTTATGAAGAAATCCTGAAAAAAAATATCACTGTTTCCACAATAATATTAAGCAGTGCGAAAGTTTTCAACATTTATATAAAAAGAAATGTTTCTTGATTTTTGTTTCAGCATATTAGAATGATTTCTGAAGGATCATGTGACACTGAAGGCTGGAATAATGATGCTGAAAATTCAGCTTTGCATCACAGGAATAAATTACATTTTAAAATATATTAACACAGAAAGCATTTATTTTTAAATTGTGATAATATTTCACAATATTCCCAATTTTACTGCATTTTTTATCAAATAAATAGAGCCTTGGTTAGCATAAAAGACTTCTTTCAAAAACATTAAAAAACTTACCAACCCCAAACTTTGGTATTGCTGTGATATGTACATTATCTTTCTTTGAATAATTATAATGCTCATTTGTCTGACCCATGCTAGTAATAGCGCTGCTGGTTGGAGGTTGAGTCTCGTTTCCTTTCTTGGCCTTAAAGCAGGAGTTCTCCTCTTTGCTGAGACTGATATAGAAGCACACGTCCAAAGGTTTCATGATGTGCTGAGGACCAGGGTTCAGCATTATATTCTTAGTGTCGTCAGGACAGACTCCAATGAGACAGATGCCGTACCTACAAACATGAGAGATATTTACACAAGTAGTAAGAAGTGGCCATTTTTGAGGAATCAAATGTTATTTTCAATGTACTGTAAGATTTAATGCATTTCTCAAATATGCTTTTCCCACATACTTATTATATGCATTAAAGGAGGCATAAGGGAAGCTCTTTCCCTCATACTCAGAAAAGAAGATGCTTTCTTTCAGAACAATGCTGTACACTTCATTTCCTGAGCATTTCCCATAAATCCTGTGCCAGTCCTCAGGAGAATGCTGGCCCTCTCTGCAGAGATACACATCATATCATATAGAACAACTTGGGGGTGCGTGAATAACAAAATCCAAGAGCCAGATTCACTAAACAGGGCAAATTAGCATGAGATTGCAATCGCCTATGGGAGTGGAAAATTCTCTGGATTCCAAAATACACACAAAACGTTTTATGTTTTTAGTTGAAAATAGTGTCGATTAAACGCCCACTTATTTAACTCCATAAATTATGCATCTGAAAGGGAAGCTCCTACAAATGCAAAAATATCTATGTCCACAGCTTTCCATTGTTAATTTTACTAAAGTGTCTTTAGTAAAATCTGACAATAGGTTTTTTTTTTAACTACTAGGGTTTGCGGTGGTGCAAGCCTCAAAACGTTTTTGGGTGAACTGTTCCTTTAAGTGTTTTTGATATGTCATCAGGCTAGTGTACTCACAGGCCTTGAGATGTGTGCACCAGCAGGGTGATGAAGGTGGACGTGGCAGGACAGATGCAGTTCAGGGCCAGCATAGCGTATTTAAACTCTTCCTCACAAACAATATGATCTGAAGGGCAAAATAGCAGTACAACTGTGTTGGAAAGATCTGCGTCAAAGTCTTTTCTGTCAAAGTCAAAATCTTTTGCTGCATTCATACATTGTTCGAAATGTTCTGGAATCATCTACAAAGACCGATTTAACAGTACCTGCAAATTTCACATGAAATTTGTTTTCTGGTTTGAGAATCTGAACAAAAAGAGTGCAGCTTGGAGCAAAGTCCTTCACTGCCCAAGCCCTCAGGATGGTCTGGTGATCCTGAGAAGAAACAAATAAGTTATTAAAGGTGGAATATTCATAGAAATTATCATAGATATAGAGTATGTTTTGTTTTTTTTCAGAGCTATATGTCCCATCCCTTCACTGATGACTTAAAGGGGCAATGAACTGAGAAATCAAAATTCCCTTTTGACATATAAGAGGTCATCATGCTATAAAAACATCCTGTATGTTTCAGAACTCAAAACTTTCATTAGTCTAAAAACAGCTTATATCGAAGTCGGTCTGCCAAAACGACAGCTTATGGAATGTGCCACTTTATGACATAATAGTATGGATAAACAGAAGATGATCAACGCCCGCTTCTACATCACTGCCTGTTTAGCCCCGGCCACTGATTCACGCACGTAGCAGGTAAATGACAAGAGCGGCAAACACGTATACGCAGAAAGAAAAAAAAAAAAAAAAAGAAAAAAAAAAAAAAAAATCGATAAGCTTTATTTAGTGAACTTCATTTTTAAAGAAGTGCCAGACCATGTCAGTAAGAACTTTGCAGTTTTGTTTACAAATAAGGCAGGATTTTCAGAAAGATTGACTCTAAAAGATGATGCTGTGCTGACTATATTGGATCCGACAGTAATTTCACACCACACAAGTGTGAATAAGTGTGTGTTTTTATTGCGTGAACACTATTGCTTCATCTGTTATTACAGATTGTTTGACATGTACTGAGTATTTGTGTGTTTTGAACCTAAATCACAGCAGCGTCCATCTATGAAGGATGTAAGCTGTCAAACAAGCACAAGCCAATCATAGCTCATTCTTCTGGGCATTTACTTCAGAGTCCACAATCTGCCATGCCTATTCAAACAGAGCGTTCTAATGAGGGAGGTCAGCTACTTCTGAATTGTTTTTTGATGTAAAAATCTTAATAACATTATAAGTGGACCTTAAAGAACAGTACAAAATAAAAAGAAAAGGTAGTTCATGACTCCTTTCACAATAATGCTTTAAATGTTTTAATCATAAGCATTTCTTCACTTTTTGATGAAAAAAAATCTCAGTAATACATACTGCTGCATTGCGGTCAGCCTCACAGCGGCAGGTCAGAATGAAACAAGCCTCAGCATTATCCAGCCTGTGCAGAAAGACTTGTTTTCAGAGAATATATCTTGCGTTTCTTACACCATTGGCATTTCTTTAATTGTTTAAAGTGTAAGCTTTTTGAATTTAGTTATAGTTTTATGTTTAAAACGAGACAAAACAATTTTGGGTAACTCTTAATTTTGCAGTGTCTTTGTTACAGGTTACATGTAGTCACTATAGTAATAAAAGTAAATTATGCATGCATACCTGTACATGCAACTTTTTTTCTGGCCAAAATATATGCTAAATATATGTTATAAGCAGTGGATCTCAATGAAATACATTTGTGAAATTGAAAATATAGTTAGTTTCAATTTTCATATTCCAAAATATTTCTCAAAAATGTATTTCAGGGTCAAGAAACATTTCCAATCTTATACTTGCCTTTGTATATTTAGGCTAAATGCAAATGTGGATGGAACATCCTACTACAGATCGAAATTAGATTTACAGTGATTTAATAATGTTTAAATTTTTATATACGGTATATTGTAAAAAAAAAAAAAAAAAAAAAAAAAGGAACATTATAAAGTATGTTCTTTGCTGATTTTTTTCAAAATGTATTCTGTTCAAATAAGTCTTTTCTTCAAATGTGACATGTGAATTAATTTTTTTTTTTGGATTGAAATATATATACGGAGGGCATATCTTTATATTGTTAAAACACATTTTTACAAATACACAAAAATGGCCAAAAACATATTTAACAATCTAAAATATATTTGAAAATATATGTACATAAATACATTTTGGAACATATTTTAGCAAAAATATTTTGGCAATTTTTTGTTTAGATTCTTAAATATATTTAAAAATATATTTGAAAATATATTTTTTCTGAATGGGTTAAATGTACAATTCCACTTTAACAAGGACACTGTTAAATAAAGATTAACCCTGTTTTGCAATTATTATCTCAAAAATACTGATTAGATTTTTTATTTTTTTTATTTTTTTTGGATGATGATTAAATCCTTTAAAGGCAACACTTTGGCATTTGGGTTCTGTTCCATGTAAATGTGATTCCCAATGAAAATTAGATCAAGTATGAAATACATTCACTTCAGATAAAAGCGTCTGCTAAATGACTAAATGTAAATGTACATGTAAATATCTCTCGACTGCCCACTCAACAAAAATGTTCAAATATGTCATTTATAATTTATGTCTGTTTTTAAAAGAAATACTCAGCTTGATAACCCAGAAAGCTTGGTATTTTCTATATATGGCAGCAGCTGCACAGCAGAAGCCCAGTGTATATGTGGGATGTGTTAAAAAAGCTCAAGATATCGCAGCAGATAAACATAAATGTTTTCAAACTCACTTTGCTCTGACCAGATCTTGATCTTTGAGGGCAGAGCCCTGCATATATATGACTCTGTGTGACCACATCGGGAAACGCAGCACCCGTCTCACTGCCGCGTCCTGCTCTGCTGGGCAAAGGATGATGACATAGTACTCCTGGAAGACAACAGCGACAGACAGAATAAACAAAGTTTGTCAAGGCTTGAATTAAAACTATTAATAGTTGAAAATTCATGAAAAAATTTCTGGCATTTTGAATTTTTCACAAAACCTACTTTTGCAAACTAGTCCTAGGTTTTTTGCCCGACTGGAACCAAACCTGGGCTGAAAGATTCTCTAGAGTTTGAGTATCAAAAGTTATTAAAAAAAGGACTTTTCCCTTCATTTTCACCAGGGGGCGCCAAAACGTACAACATGGGAGAGGCCACTTCTACTAAAAACTCTGGAACAGAATGAGTTATTTACCAAACTGGGTTCTCATATGTATTGGTTTGTGGCGATTGGCCACTTGGTGCTGCTATAAAATAGAAAAACATAAAAATGGCTATTACTACACCATCCTTTGTCCGATCGACTTGAAAACTGTCATGCAGTGTCTTTCTCCAAAATGCCATTACTGTATGTCAGGACATTTGTGTGTCTTGCAGTTGCTACTGTAATCATGCAGTGTTTCACACATACGCACAATAATCGTATCATATGATAGATCTCCTCTTTTTGAACAACTTTGCCTCTGGAACCACTGCTGTCAATTAAATTTTGTTAAATATTTGAGATTCTTAAAAAAAACAACTACTTTTGTGAACTAGTCCTTTGCAGTACAACTCTCTCTAGACACTCTAGGTCAATATTTTAGAAATTTAGCCTTCGGATAGCTATAACCAGATCATTTAGAAAATGGGCGTAGCCAATTGCACCCAAAATCCTAAACGAAAACTCACTTTACGAAATCAGCTAAGCATATGCAACATATGATTCTGAAGAAGCATGCAAAGTTTTATGGAGATCGGACCATAGGTGGAATTATAACTGCTATATAAAAGTGAAAAATACTGTATTTATATGGCAAATGACATGTCTACTTCATAGCTGATTTAGGTGGTTACAAGATTGCTAATTAATACGCAGTATCGTTTGACAATTGCGCACGAAGGCCTTAAAGTGCCTGAACCCAGATAATTGGCGCTTGCAGCTATATTTTATTTTTGTAATGTACCTGAAGTATGGGGTGAGCATAAAACTCATTTAGGAAATCCATCAGCAGGTCGATTTTGATTGAACTGACACACAGCACCACGTGTCTCTCGGTTTCTGCTCTTTGCCTGCTGTAATCTCCTCCTGACTTCTGCCGCTCCATCCACAAGTAGGCCAGCTCCTCAAACTAATGCATCACAGCAACACAGAGAAAACGCTATAATGCTCTGCATAAGCTCTCATTCTTTAATGACACTGCCGTGACAGAAGCTGCAGATTATAGTTCTTCTGAGACATTCCTCATGGGATTTAGGTATTAAGTGTACAAAGATTGTGAAGCCATTTTTGGGTGAACTAACCCTTTAAAATTTAAAATCAAAAACCATTCGAGTTACAAGTTATGCCTGCTCTTGCTTTAAAATTAAGGTGAGAATAAATGGGGCTTTATCCATTAAATCCATTTTTCCACAGTATATCATGCTATATAATATGGTCTACAATGGTTGTTATTCATTGCAGTTTTAGAGTTTAGTATCAAGGCAAGCTTACCTGGATAGGCAGGACTACTAAAGCCACAAATATCATAATAACAACCAGCAGCTTGGAGGGCCAGACATCAGGAAGGACATCTCCAAACCCAACTGTAGAGAAGGTCACGATGCAGAAGTAGAAAGAGTCAAAAACTGTGATTTTATTCCCAGCACGCTGCAAGTGCTCAACACCACAAATGCTGGAGAGACGAGGAACAAATTAACAAAAGCAGACAACACAAAGGAGTCCATGTTAGTTCTGCAGCACATGAGGGACTGTATACTACAGTAATATATGTATTAATGTATTATATGTTTACAAATTGCACTCATTATGGAAGGGAATTGAAACGCTCACTGCAACACAATCCTGCAATACACAATTTTCATTTTGCTGTGCATATTCTTGAATGATGCAATTTTGATCATGGTTTTGCTTTTCATTAATATGATTTTAGTAAGTCAATAATGAAAAGCAATGCCACCATTGACCTCTCCTGATTTCATATATACTGTTCTTTATTTTCCCTATTCATGATTGACCATATGTAGAGTTTAAAATGAATCACTCAATTCAATTTGATGTTTCAAAGTTATTTATGAACTTTGCACAGAGACAAAATCAGTAAATGCTGACAAAAGCAGCATAAAATCAGCATGATGGCCATAATGCATGTAAACTGACCATGTTATATATTACATGCATGATGCACAAAAATATTTGTTTACAAAGAGACATGAGATATGCACGCTCCATTTCTGGCTAAAACCATCACACATTGACTTATATGGCAAATGGTCATGAAGTGATGAGATCAGGAAATGACAAAGATCTTTTGCTCTGACTCTCTGTCTGCATTAGCCCTCCAAATGACACCAAGTCTATGAGCAAACAGCTTGTGAAAATCTCCTCTAAAAGCGTTGAGATGCACTTACTGGCAGTATAATGGTGATCGTGTAGTGCTATAAGTACATTTCTAATGATGAACACTTGACCACAGAGCAATTAGTATATTGCTTTAGTCCCGAGGTAAAAGAAAAACCTCCAATATGTTGACAACAAAAATAATGTTGCTGAGGTCTACAGCAGAAAATCCGCAAATATATTATCTGAAAAACAATTATGCTTGAGCTTTTCTCTGAACTAAACTACTGGTGTTTTGGTGATTTTTAGTGGATGCATGACATCAATTCTTCTCAAGTTCAAACAGTTCCCATACATTGTCTTATTTTTAAACATTCCAACAAATATTTAAATTGTGCTTCAAGGCTGAAATACAATATGCACATTTTCACAGAACATCATGTTATAAAAAGGATAGTTCTGGTCCTTGATTCTGATTGGCTGAGCCGCATTCAAAATCATTGTAAAGTGCTTACAAACATACAGTGACTTCATTACATCAGTATTACTGTGCCACTAACCTAAAAAAAAGACACCTCTCATATTTATTCAAATAAAATTAAGTTACATATTGTTGAAGATCTTTAATTACTTAATACATTCTAATTATCACTATACAATATAGGGCTATTATACCTAATAAATGAAATCATTAAGAAGAAAGTCCTTATTGTCATTTATCAAAATCAGTTTACAGTGCAATTATAATTCCATTAATAATTTTATGAGATTACTGTTCTAAATATAGAATTTTATGTATATCAAAATGAAATCAATAGAAATGTCGGAAAAAATGAAATTACACTATTCCCTGTACATACGAATCTAAACAGCCAGCAGGTGGCAGCAAGTCTTAATTCAATCATAGAATCACTCATTCAACCAATTTGTTCAAACTGAAGCAAGTGACCACTGTCTTTATGAATCATTGATTCAGTTCTTTTGAGCAAATGATTCATTCAAAAACAAAACACTACTAAAGCCGAAATCGCCCCCTATACCCTCAAATAGGGCACTATTTTAGGGGACAGCCATTTTTAGGGGTGTCCGAAACCAGAGTGGACATTCTTTAGTGCACTCATTCAATCTTGCAACTCACTGCAAAAACAAGTGTACAACCGATGTACACTCACCGGCTAGAGATAACCCATAATGCACTGTGAGAATCACACCGAAAGAATTCCCGCATCTCGCCAGAAGATGGCGCCTGCAGTTGAATCATCCATTCATTTTAAAAGCGTTTGTCCACGGCATAATACAACACAGGTACAAAATCATTGTAAATTGACTATTAAATTGTTTAACTAGGGTTTATACATAATTTCCATGACAGAGTTCAAGATAAATCCTTTAATCTTACTACTGGAGCTGCCTATTTCAAATGATTATTAAACAGCAAGCAAACTATGTGAAAGCGGCAGTCCTTCCGGTGCACCGAGTGTCCGAATTCACTCACTTGTTTTCATTCACTCCTTCAAGTGAACTGTATGAGTGGACTAATGTAGGGAATTGGGAATGAGGGTATTGGGAGCGATTTTGGATACAGCCTATGTGTTGCTGAGAGGCACAACTATTCTGCTTAGTTTGGAACTATTTTCATTGGCAAAATAGAGCAAAAAGGGTCCAAATTAACAACGTTGTATCTAAAAATAGTAAATTCATATAATTAATTTGTCACGTGGCTGTAGAAAGCACACAACGCAGGAGTAGAAATAAACAAGAAAGTCGGAGAAAGCAGGAGAAATGCAGGAGATTAACACAAATCAACATCACATCAATACTAAGGAGCTAGGGCAAAACACAGGGCTTAAATAATAGGAGAGGGCAATCAGGGAGAAACAGGTGTGGAACTAATTAACAATCCTGGAAACTGATAGACAAGGGAACTCAGGAAAACATGAACACAGAAGAACATAAACGTGACACATCGCCACCTTCCCAGAAAGGCGGAGGGTGGGGGTTCAGGAGGCGGGCGTGGGGCAGGAAATGGGAAAGGAGCATAGTTCATAAGGCCAGGGCAAAGTAGATGGAGGGAGGAGC
This sequence comes from Tor tambroides, assembly GCA_021397915.2. Taxonomy (NCBI): domain Eukaryota; kingdom Metazoa; phylum Chordata; class Actinopteri; order Cypriniformes; family Cyprinidae; genus Tor; species Tor tambroides. The sequence goes on along the minus strand of JAFVLL020025892.1, from coordinate 1,200 downwards.
CTGATGGAGATCCAGAGACCAGCCAGGATGAGGCCCCAAGGTGGAGTCAAGGGAGGGATGAGCCATGGTGGAGAGGGTCTGGACGATACCCTGGGGATAACTGACAGAGACAGAGTCGATGGAAGGAAGAGCCCAGGATGGAGCTGAGCAGATGGAGAGCCAGGGCGACACTGAGGATCTGGAGGGCCAAGGTGGGGCTGAAGGCTCAAGTGACCGAGGCAGAGGCAAGGATCCTGAAGACCACGGAGGAGCTGGAGCGACTGAGGATGAAGGCTGAGCCGGAGAGAAGGAGGAGCCTGACAGAGCCAGAGGGACGGAGTGATGAGGCGAAGCCAGAAGAGTGGAGTCCCGAGGTGGCGGATGGTCAACAACAGACCAAGGCGGAGCCAGAGGGACGAGGGAGTCTGGTGGAGCCAGTGGAATGACGGGCCACGGTAGCGACGAGGAAGATAGAAGCTAGGGCTGAACGATTTTGAAAAACAATCTAATTGCAATTTTTTTTTACCAATATTGCAATTGCGATTTAATATGCAATTACTTTAAGCTCTTTATGTTCTGTATTATTCAACAAAGACAAGCAATAAATCATTGTAGAGTATGACCAACACAATATTAAATAGATTAAACAAATATTTTCTGTAGGTCAGGCCTATATGTTACGATGAAATTAGGTGATGCATGAAGCGATATGAATGATATTTTTAACAACTACAATCGCAGTAGTATATTGACTGATTTGTTGAACTTCCAGCCTTGTAAGCATGTAATAATTATGACAACATAAAGCACTGACAAATAAGCCTGGTGTAAACAATATGAAAGTCAGTAACAAATCACACAAACTAAAGTAGATTGCAGAAATATAAAAACAATTCTGTTGCTTTACCACACTCAGTATTTAGGTAATTCAAAGTCACTGTAATAAATATGTAAACATGTTGATTGCACTTTTTAAACACTGTCTGTTAACTTTAGACAGACTTATATATATATATATACACACACACGCATACAGTGGGTACGGAAAGTATTCAGACCCCCTTAAATTTTTCACTCTTTGTTATATTGCAGCCATTTGCTAAAATCATTTAAGTTCATTTTTTTCCCTCATTAATGTACACACAGCACCCCATATTGACAGAAAAACACAGAATTGTTGACATTTTTGCAGATTTATTAAAAAAGAAAAACTGAAATATC
>JAFVLL020025891.1:0-56901 GCA_021397915.2 Tor tambroides | reverse complement strand
TTTCCATAATGGTCAAGAGTTTATGCATGACTCATTTGCAGCGGATCCCTGTCTGTTTTGCTGTTGTTTATGCTGTTGCGGATTGACAGCAATCAGTAGGTGTTTGATTCAAGAGTCTGAACCCAATCCTGGACCATCAAAGACATCCTGCTCTCCCACAAATCTCAGTGTCAGGGAATCAATTCTCATTGGCTTTCAGCTGATTGTTTGTTGCACGTATTGATGGGTAGACAGAGAGGGAGGCATAGACAGACGGAGAGAGAGAGAGAGCATGTTTATGATTGTTCAGAGGAGATCATTCAAACCGTGAGTGTATGACAGACTTAAAACAGTACAGAACAGAATTATGGATGAGGGTAGATCCCAAAGGTTTAATGGTGAGATGCCCAGACGGACTGTTTATAACCTAGTTAGTGCTTTACGACTGCGCCCGGTTCAATTCACTTGATCAAAACCATTTAACAGTCTTTCTTTATGACGTCCATTCCCACATTTCAAGCATAACAGGGCTGTTTCCATCTCTCTCATCTCTCCTCCCATCTCTCCTCCACCGGCTTAAACAGCTCTTGACAGCACTGCACGGGTGGCGGTATCATTTCTCTGCAGATTTCTGTTTATTTGTTTTCTCTGGCAGTGATATTTCATGCGATGACACAGGGTAACCGCTTGCAGTTCCTCCTTTCATCGACTCTTCCTTCCCTGAGGAATAAAAAACACATTATTCAAATGTTTGCCTTTAATGGAGCACCCTGTAGTCATTAAAAAGAGAAGCAAATTAGACAGTGTTCTTATTTTAATTCTATTGTGTACATTTAGAGTATCTTCATGTTTTGTTTATTGCCTGGCTTAATTTAAAAGTGAAACTGCAGCTATTAGCATGGAAAGCAATTTACTTGGTCTGTCAGTAATGGAAAAGCCTAGCCACACTTTCTCTTCGTTTGTCTCCAAGGATTGTTGGTGGTTTGCCAGTGAACTTTGCTTTTGTCAGAACGCTGTCATGCACATGAAATGCGTGTAGATACATAAACAAACCCACGGGGTGGTGTGTGTGAGCAGGCAACACGGGAAGTGGCTCCTATTCAGGTGTTTTTGACAAACCTAACCAATATTGACACCCGTTGTGTTTTGCTTTGTTTGTTAGCATGCATCTCTGAGGTGAACATGACCGGTGCAAGCCTTCCTCCTGGCCGAAAATTGGCAAATGCGTTTTTGTGAGTAGTGCATATTGATTTTATTTCAGTTGTGCAATCTTTGTTGGGCATTATTCTGAAGACAAATGTTTCTGAGTCGTGGGGGAACTGGTATTAATGCATTCACCTTGCACTCGCAGCAATAAAGAAGACGTGTGTTTGTACCAGTGTGCGTTTCTCTCCATCCTCCTGGCTCTGCCAGTAAACCAATGAAGGGGCCAATCAGAACTCACTATAGCTCCCTGTTGACCAATCACTGAGAGTCTCACTGTGTTGAACAATATTTCATCCCAAATGATACTGCATTCCATCCCTAGCACTCTAGTTTCACCTCGTACACATGTTTTTGTCTGGTTTTGCGGGGTGGGGTATAATGAAAAAATTCTTCATCCATGTTGTTGCTCTCTGATGATATCATTTGGCGTCCCTGGATTATATTTGGTCAGGCCATAAGCCTTCTTTTGAGATGAAGCATGTTTCAAGCAAAGCATCTTTCTCCTGTGTAAGGCTGTTGACCCTGAGTGAATGTGAATTTAGACATCAAACTTTCATAAGACCTATTCCTCCTCAAATTGACCATGAGATTTTCCCATCTGGAGAACCACAGGTTTTCCGAGGATTTTTTCATTTTCTTTATGCCTTGTTGAATTTACAGCTGAGAAAGTGAGAACTGATCTTAGCAAAGCATCTTTCAAGGGCATGGCCTTTTTCACGAGTTGTTTAATTCTGAACTTCAACAAGCAGAGGGAGAACGTTGCTGGTGCAACTGAAATGTTTAGGTTCAGATTTGTTGTTCAGATTTTTACCAGAACACAGTATTTGCAATTTCTTGCAAGCTGCAGCAGTAAGAAAATCAAGGCAAGGAAAAACAATGGTGAAATCAATGCAGAACTGAAACAGGTTTTTTTTTTTTTCTTTCAGAAACAGGCAGGTTATGTGATGAGGCGAATCAGGAGAGAAACACTGCAGATAGCAGACTGGATTTCATTTCAAAGTGTACATCCACTTCAACTGATGCATTTATTCCTTTATGCTTCTTCTGCCAGTGAGAATTGAATTATGAAGGTGTTTTGAAATGTTTTGTTATTGTCATCTGAGAGCGATATATATACGTGCTTCCGCTCACCAAGAACATATTTATTTTTTTCCTTTGCCACTGGTCTTTATTTGTGCACACACATCCATATTTTGATGGACAGCTCAAATCCCAGCTCAGTTCTCATCAGCCTTGATTTGGCAGCTTTGCCCACCTTTGCAGTGGGCACGCATTATTGAGACAAACAGGTACAGAGGGCAGGCCGTTGCTGATCTGGGAGTGCATGTAATGTTAATGAAAACAACTGTGCAAAGTTTACAGAAAGACATACATTTGAGGAATACCTTGTGAACGTGCTACAGAATTGGCCATGATCGTTTTTCTTTATTGTTGAATTTACGTATTTGGAAGGTGCATAGATGCATTTTATCAGTCCTGGCGATCAAAACCATGGCCTTGGGACCACTATGCTAGCTGAGCTCCATGAATTGTTAAATGATAATGGGGCACAGAAAAGGCTAGATGGTTTTCTTTATCAAGGCAATGCATCGATCCACTAGCATTTCTTAACATTTTACAAGGACTCGTGTATGATGCCTGTGTGATGAAATGATAGAAAGAAAACGAATGGGGTTTTTACTGAAAATCACTGCTTAGAAAGTGCTGCTGCTCGTCTTGTTCAAGGTTCACCACAGCTGGAGACAGGACATTACAATCAGTGCTCAAAAGCTGGAAGAAATGCAACTGCTTTCAACCAACACTTTCACTTATATAGCCAGATAACGGTCGCAATTTCCGGAAGTCTCTATTACCAAAAAGCAAGAATCTGTGAGCTATTAAATTCTGTAGACTGTCCTACTGACTTTAGTTTAAAAACAACAACATAAACTGACCAAGAGAGACTGTTCAGTAGAATAGCTCAGTATTAATTTTGGAACAGATCAATACTTTTCATTTTAATGACCCCTTATGTAATTACGTTCTTGTGCATCCAGTGTTATTGAAAAATTCTATAAATTTTGAATAACTGATAGTTTCTATCTATCAAAAACTGATTGTTTTTGTAGATTTTATCATTTACATGTGAAACAACTTCAGCAGTCAGATACACTCCAAGGCAGTTCTAGAATTGTGAAACATGTTTTTATGGTTTTTTTTCTTTTCTCATTCCATACCCAAAGACTGGAACTAGAAGGCGGACTGTCAGTCCGATAAATAAAACTAAAATTCAGTTCTATCTTAAAACGTTTAAACTGTTAATAAAGTTAAATTGAGATGCATTTTACACTTTCCTTAAAGGTGTAGTGGGACATTTCGGAAAATGCTAACTTTAGCCTGATAGCACTGAAAGCGAACGTCCCACCCTCCCTGCAATCGCCGTCCAAAGCCACGCCCCCTGAACACACATACGCTCAGAGAGCGGAATACCAGAGACAACATTAAATTACTACATCAACGGTTTCCAATAACAGTCCTCACGCTCTCCCCGCTCTGCACATTTCATATGTATATCTTATCACGTCCGACGGTTGTTCTGTTCGACCGCAAGTCATAAGTGCCCTGCAAAGTGGACATCACCAGATATTCCGCCATGATTCTAGTTCAAAGCGAGTGTATATGTTCCATATAAAGGGCATTAAAGTGTGCGAGATGTGAATTTAAATTGTATTTATTTACAGAGGTATATTATGTCACACTTCTCTTGTAAGTTTCATCTGTGTTTGAAGACGCTGCGCAGCACAATCCGTGAGTGAATGTTCCGAAGTGAAATAAACTTCAATGGATTTTCCCTGCTCAGGGAGTAGGGAGCAATGAACACTGTGTAGGGACCATGTCAATCAAAACACAGTTCATGTAAGTAGCTCTCTTCTAACGAGCTGGTTATCTGAATCGGATGTGTTAAGTAAGCGAGACATGCAAAATATGCAGAGCGGGGACGCGAGGACTGGAATTGGGAACCACTGGGCTGCATCATGTGTCATTCACCTGTGAGAAAACTTTATAGTACAGTTAGTAAAAGTACTACAATACCAGGAAGGAAGATCAGGTTGTTGATGTTTGTCTGCCATTCTTGCTCTATCTGGACAGCGTGCGTGAACGTGCTGATGACGTATCCTGTCTGCGCGAACAGGGTGCGCAGAGGTATGCAAATACTTACGTTGACAGACAGGTAGGAAAGCTCGGACCGAGCGTTTTGATTGGACGGACATTTCTTGGTCCTACACCTTCCACAGAATATATAAATACAGATAAATACATTTAAACCACTTAACTTAATGATTGCTATCAGGATGTGAAGAGACTTTCAACCAGAATAACAAAAAATGTTTCTGAAGACAATCACCTATGATACCTTTAATGTGGTAATCTACCAACAGCAAACAAACTGCAGTTTTCACCAGCTACTTGCTGTAGTTGACAGTCAAATAATAGAATCATTTGTTCTCATTATCAACACAGCAGAGTAGTCTAGTACACTTGCAGTTATTAAGTCTTGATTGTCGTTCCTTAAGTGATGCTGTCTTTAATTTTGTAGAACACTAATGTTATTTTTATTTGTCTACATGTTGCTTAATAAAGCTAAATTAAAAAGACAGTTGTATTTTTCAAAATCTGTTGTGCACCACATGTAAACTTTCTTTTTCTAAACTACTTTGCCTCACATTTTCAATTCATTTACCACTGTAGTTGGATCATGTGTTATTGTATGTTCTCTCTTTGATTCATGATATAAAGTGATGGTGGTGAAGGAAGCGATCCCAGTTTATGCTTAATAACGTCACAGTTTTTGCAGTGGAAAAGATGTCACAGTACAAAAAGGCGTAAAAATTCTTTGAAGGTTGAGATGAAGAATGAAGGGATCAAAAGCTGTCTTCTCCATGAAATCAGGAGTTTCAGTTGAATAAGTCAGCGAGGCTCACTTTTCTTCCTTGTCGCTGTGGAACAGGATTGCAGTCATGGAAACTCCTGTTGTTATGATCTATTGCATGCAAGAGAGAAAGAGTTGCCATATAAAGTACTGCAGAAAGCAAGGGAATTTGGTTATGACTTTGGGGATTACCCTGCACTACCAACATATATAAATTAATAATATGATCTAATGGTCTGGGCTTGACTGGTTGCACAACTGGAAGCATAGATTGAAAAGCAAGGAGTTTTTACAGATGCTTCAATGCACTTGCTCTTTCCAGCATAGTGCAAGACTGTGATTCACTCCCTTGGACTGAAGCACATGTGGTGCAAGTGCTGTGCTGCGCATCCAAGTGTAATTCAGTAGAAGAATTCGGATCAATATTTTTTCATATTGGTGTAAAGAACCACCAAGACACACTCTATTGTTTTGAAGCATGCATGCAAGCGGCGTTCCAACCTCCAGCTGTTTTTTAATCTTTTCCAGCATCCGATGTGTACTTTGAAATGCAGCTTGAGCAGGAAAATTACTTTTTTTGTGTTTCATCTGTCTGTGTCTGACATAGAAATACACTCCCACTATCTCTTTCTGTATAGAATGCACCTATATTGAACCCGGACAGGATGTTTGATAAGGAAAGTTTTTGATCAGTCTCCTGCAATGTGGTCTTATCGCTTCATTACTGCCTGCGGTTAGTCCAATATCTACTCCCTAAACATGAAAGCCAGCCTGTGCCTCTGCAGGTGTTCCTATCTCACACAATGTCGATGTTCCACTGTGGCCACTGTCAAGATTCACAACCAGATATCCAACAATTGCTATTCCATTTCGTTGACAGGTTGTGATTTCATTGCATTTCTACACACGGGACTGCATTTCTTAGGAATTCTGTACTATGTACTGTCCCTGTAATCGGAAGGCATAGTTCACCCAAAAACGAAAATTCTGTCATCGTTTACTCACCCACATGTCATTTCTATTTTTTTCTTCTGTGGAACATAAAAGAAGGCTTTTGGGGGGGAAAATCTAGCCCTCTGTGTTTTTTGTCCATACAGTAGATATAGTCAATGGTAGCCAAAACAGTTTGGGTTATCAAAGTTTTTCAAGATAACTTCCTTAGTTTTCTTTTTACATTGCTATAGGAAGCAAAAATTCTCATTTTTGAAGTGTACAAAATGTCTTCTAAAAGTTGAAAATCAACTTTAAATGTTTCTTTAAATGTTTCACAAAAGTACTTTTTTAAAAAGAGTGTCCTTGGCTCTCTGTGCGCCATGATTGAGCTTATAATTTTTGTATGCAGACCAAGAAGATCTGTTTATTTTCATCACAGTAATTTTTCTGCATTCTTTTGTCTTTTTGTTTTCTGCAGGCTGTGGAAACGAATCTAGCATCCAAAGATAGTCACTGGGTGTACGCCAATGAGGTAAGCACATATTCATAATAAGTTTCATAACTCATTCTTATCTGTTTCAGAAAAGAGGGATCGACTTCGAAGTAGTTGGCAGTCAGATCCTGAAAACAGCCCAAATTCAGTCTGCTGTCGTCATATCCAATTTCAACTTACAGTGTTTGATATGTGGCACATCTCTCATTCTGTATGTAATATGCTGTCACCATGCTAGAGCAAAGCTGACAGTGGATTATTGCACTGGCACGACTCTGAGCCACAGTTTTGCTCTCCTTATTCCTCTCTCTCCCTCACTCTGTTGACTGAAGACTGGATGTGGAAGCAAGACCTAATGAGAGTCTGGACCTACAAGAACCAATGAGAGCTGAGCACAGCAAGTCTAGCCCAATAAGAACTGAGTGCAGTACTCAGTAAGACAGAGAGCATGGCTGTGGGCTGAATGGCATAAAAACTCTGATTCTGTGTGATGTGTTGACACCAAGAGAGAATTTTACACAATAAGACAAAAAGCATCAGACAATGTCTTTTTATGCACAGAGAGAGAGAAAGAAAACTTTGCTTTTACTTTGCTTCTCTGGGACTATACCTGACAATATGACAAAGTCATATTCGAGTTTAAAATCTTACAGCACACTACAAGCTTATACAAATACACTTTGTCTATCTCTCTGTATCCATCTACACTACATGGCCAAACAAATAAGATTTCAAAACCATTCACATGGAAAAGAGGAATCTCTTACCAAGAGCTTTCACTCTTCTGGAAAGGTTTTTCAGCAGAAAAGATTTTTGATCCCATTAGGACACATTTAAAAAAGGCAATGGCAAAAAAATGGCAAAAAGATATGAGGTGCTCTCTTTAATACAGTGAAAGTGGATGGGGACTAGGAGTGTTAAAAAGGACAAAAATGCACCGTACAAGCGTAATAAATATGATATATTTCTGTCTTCTGAACCCATATGATCGCTTGGTGTGCAAAAACACCAGTCGTCATTCGATCAAAATATTACTTGGAAAATATGAAAATGTTTACTTACACGGTATGAAAAAAGCTTAGACATTCTGCTAAGCATCTCCTTTTGTGTTCCACTGGAAAAAGAAAGTCATGCAGGTTTGGAATGACATGAAGGTGACCAAATTATGTTTACTTTTTGGAAAATGGCTGCAGGTATATATATGATTGTCTGTGAAGACTGAATTAATTTTATGCATTTTCTTGAAATATTTAAGCAAAACCTGCTGTTCAGAAGGGGATGCCCAAATCTTTTTCAGGCCATGTAGTGCATCTCTATTTCTTTCTCTCTCTCTCTCTCTCTCTCTCTCTCTCTCTCTCTCTCTCTCTCTCTCTTTCTTCTAGTATATGACCCCGTATCATACTGACTAAACTTGCTGCAGGCTTATGCGACATTAAGTCATAGGATCTGCCCACTTATTCCATAAAGAGCATTCAAAACATGCTGTCATGCTCCACTTCAATCAGTACACACTTTTCAAAATTGAAAAAATAAATAAATAAATAAATGGTCATTTTCTCATATGAGTGCACTTCTCATAAAACTGACTGTGATGATATACAATATGTGCACTCTTCGTTACTAGAAGTGATATGTAAATGTTCTAACGTATGTAAATTATATAGCGCTCTTTTACTGTAGTGGTTTTGTTTTTAATATGTGTCTCTAATCCTAATCCTGTTTTCGGCTCTCCTCGTTTCATATTTGCTCATTTGCATAGTCAGGTTTCAGTGTGATCAAATTAAAGCACGGTCACATTCAACCTAGAAGTGGTAAAAGAGAGAAACTCGCGATGCATTACCTCGAGGCAGGAAGGTTTAGATGTTCACTGAGTCACATTGCTGTGATGCTTCTGTTTATCCCTTATTCTGAATTGAAGCTGAGTAATTTGCTTGTGTCTCGACACACAGCCGACACGAAGGTCACCACAACACCTATGAACACAAATTAAGCCTCTGCAGTTTTCATCCACCAAGGTCGTGACAGAACGTCTAGTATAGTTCATACATTTTGAACTGGACTTTGTTTATCAGTGCTTGGAACACAAAGTCCAGTTGCAAACGAATGATTAACATAACAAGGATGCTAAATAAAACATTTTACTGGAAATAATTGAAATTAAACATTGAGGGGGGAAAACAAATCTGTTTTCCCTGTAATGTCATCGTTTCATTAAGCCCAAGCTCCTGTACAGATGTGTCTTCAGTTATATTCAGGGGTTCTGACCTTTAATAGATGTCAGAATATTCTCATGCTTTCACAAGCGCTTGAAGTTTAATTAAATGACAGATTTCATGCAGCATGTTCAGGGATTCAAACATCTGCGGTGATTTAATTAGAGACAGTGACATCAGAAGTCCTGACTCTGCTTAATATCACCTTGATCAGTTGATCAGTAAAAAGTTTTATAGTCATGAATAAATGAATAATTAATACCTTCACCAGGGACGTGTATCAGAGATCATTTATATGGTGGGCTGGCCTGTTTTGATTAATGTGTTTGGAGGTTGCTTATGAACTCCACTGTGAGTCATCTCAGCACTGTGATCTGTGCATATTCTTCTGCTACCTTGTTTTATTATGTTGTTGTTGTTGTTTTTTTTGTTTTGTTTTTTTGTCCAAACGCCAGAGGTTAGACTGCTGCCAAGATTATAGAAAGATATTTTGTAAGATCAAAGTCGTTGTGAGACCTGAATGTACTCCATTTATAAAGGTCAGTGAGTCAAAAGCTAATTTATTACTGCTTCCTTGTTTCTTAGAAAATAGAGACAATATTTAGGCCTGCTGTAATGCAGAATTACATTTCTAAAAGAAATTAATACTTTTTTTCAGTAAGTATGTAAGACAGTAAAGATATTTACAATGTATATAAAGATTATATTTCAAAAAAAATTCTGTTCTTTTGAACTTTCCTTTCATCAAATAATTTAAATGTTTGATAAATGCATTGTTGGTGAGCATAAGAGACTTAAAAGAGAACGCTAAGTTGAGGAAATATATTCATAAGGAAAATAAATAGGCCTACATAAATGCATAAATTGTATAATATGGTTAAAGTGATAGCTCACTCAAAAATAAAATTAATGTCTGCTCTCTTCATTACAGTGAACGTAAATAAAGGCCTACGCCTCCATATAAAAATGCAGCATGCAAGCATCATCCATATGACTGTTATATATCTAATATTCTGAACCCATATAATAGCTTGGTATGAGAAATACTGCAAGCTGTCATTCACTGGAAATATCGCTTTAATAAACTTGCTTGACAGTCTAGGTCATTGTTCACTTTCATTGTACTGAAAAAGGCAAGCCAGAAAGTCATACAGGTTTCAAAAGACATAAGGGTAACCGATTTGTATTTTTTATGTGAAATGTTACTTCACCAGTAGAGTGTAGTGATTTATAATTAGCTTAAATGCAAATACTATACATGTGAAGAGCCTAAAGGTATTTATGCTATGTCTGACTTGTTTAAACACTCTCTCAGGTGATAGGGCGTACATACCAGACTCATAAAGCCCTAGATAACCAAAGACTGGCACACAGCTCAGTTACAAATTGCATGAGGTTGAAGAAATATGCTTAAATGCAACACAGAGGACATTTCAGAGTTTTCACTATTTTATAGATTTTAAAACTGGACATTTTTTTGTAAGAATTTTTCAGTTTGCAGCTGATTAAATATTGCAGATCTTTAGAAGTGTTTTGACTGTCATGCACAATACTCTCAGAGGGACCAATCCATCATTGCTGTCATTATTTTTCCTCCATATGTTGTACGTCACATTCCTGGACATAATTGAGAGAGTAGGTTTAGTTCTTAACTCCCTGAGGCTTTAGCTATTCCTGTGTGTGTTTATAAATTGCACTCAAAGACTACATGAGCTAAACTATATGCTTTACATTTTAAACAGACAGGCCTTAATTTCCTTAGTTTTGTTTCTTAGTAAGGCTGAAGCACTTCTGACTTTTCATCGATATGTTTTGATGGTGATATTTACTTCTACTTTGACTCACAAGAGATTTATGCATTTGCTTTTTGTGCATTTTAGCATTTCCTTGCTTTTTCCCCCTGTTTGGCTGTTTTTTTTTCTTTATTAACACTGATATCTGATTTATGTATTGCTTTCAAATGTATATTTTCATGTACACTCACTGAATTTTTTTTCTTTGACACCACAAATCATGTTATCGCAGCAGCACCAAATTTATTGCCAGCCAGTTTTCATTGTTCTGCATTTCCAAGCAATGAATCATATGTTTTAGCATGAGTTTGTTGTGTTTAGGACTATTTGAAAGTCTTGTAGTGTGTGATATCTTTACATATTTCAGTTTGTTGATTTTGCAGAGGTGATAAGCACTTGTAGGTCAGATTCAGCAGTGATATCAAATGGTTTTGGACCAATACAATGTTCTTTATTTGCAGGGACAGTCCTCAGAGTAGCCAGAGGTTTAATATATTTGTTTAGTGGCTTTTTTGTGACAGTAGGTTTTAATATGTCTATTTTCACACTATAACTTTTTGTGTGTGTGTAGGAGGTTAGTGACACGGAGATCATGGAGCTTGTCCACAGTGCTCTGGGCCGGATGACAGTGATCCGGCAGATCTTCCCCCTGTGGAGGGACACCAACATCCGCTGCATGAGGAACAACCATCGCATCTCCTCGCTGCTTTGCGACCCACAGGAAGGGTACCTACAGTCTCTAGAGGTACGTATCTTAGCAAGGTTTTTTTTTTTTTTTTTCAGAGCACAATGAATTCACACTCATTCAGCAGAAATAGATCTGCAGGTCAATGTCAGTTCAGGTTATTTAGTGTGCTGTTTTTGCGTCAGATGGCCTGTTTTTGTGGTATAATCTATTTCTGATAAACCTGCAACTAGCACATAAAAACAAAAGAAACTTTGGTCAGTCGTTTCAGACAGTCTGTATACCAGAAGTGCTAGCTGTGTGAGACAATGAATTATTTTGCCATGAGCTGCTAAAACTGAATGATTTAGAAATCTCAATTCTGTGGCCTTTTGCTAAAGGTTATTTTGTATTCATAGCACATTTCAGATACATGACAGCTGCTTTCTTGCAGCAAAAGTGTTCATTGCAGTGTGTTAGTGAGATTTACTCCAATAGTTCAAGTCTGAATTGATCTGTAATTGTCTTTTCATTATAGCTTTGCATTTGCGGTTTGGAAGTGTCTACAAGGCTGCATAATGACTGCAGTAACTGTCATGTTTATTTTCTTTGTTGTATCGCTTAATTTCTCTAGAATCTTAATTCAAAACAAGGTTATGCACGACTGATCCAGATTAGCCGCCTGTGCCTTGATGCTTTTACCCGTTAACAAATATTATCTTGTTAAGTCACAGACGGTACACTGTAATTGTGAAAACATTCCCCCTCCCTTACACAACATTAAAACACTGTATCTGTGTCTAACTCTATGAAAACCTTGTTTGGGTCTTAGAATCCATTTTCCCTCTTTTAGAGCAGATGGCAAATCCATGTGTCTTTTCTCTGGGGCTCTCTGTCTCAATAATTCATGAAGAAAGAGGGTTACGTACTAGCTAATGCCAAAGCAGCACCACAAAAGGACAAATGAGTTCTGTACAGAAAGGATGAGGAGATGTGTGAGATGTTAGGAGCCACAGGGATGCCTCTCACGCCTCCATTGGTGCTAACGATACAGTGCAAGTTGAAGAGAGTAAGAGATTGAATCTGTGCTGTGGCAGATTGGCTGTTTTAATTAACTCAAGAGGTTGCGGCATTGTGATTCTGAGCCTCCGGGCCACGGGTCTCTACACGCCATGCTGACAGTTCACGCAATGCTGAATAAAAGCTCAGTGGGTGGTGTGCTTTTATCTGTCTAATTGATGTCCTAATTTTGTTGTTTTGTTTTATTCATTCAGATTTAAAGCTTGTGTCATCAAAATTGTTACATACTCAAAATGTTTACTACTAGATGTTTAATTACATATTGACTGGCTGCTTTCAATCATGCAGTGGCAGTTGTTTTATGGATGTATTTTTTTTTTCTACAAGCTAATACAGAGATAAGAATGCTATAAACATGCAAGGATCAAGGAAAGTGTGACTGTTTTTTTTCCCAAAGCCTTTCAAAAGTAGCTGTAAATTCTGATAAAATAATTTTTTGTAAGTAACATATAAAATACTTATACTACCATTTCAAAGTTTGGAGTCAGTATTTTTTTTTAAAGAAATTAATACTTTTCCTCAGCAGGGACACATCAAAATTCATCAATATTGATGGTATATAATCCTAAAAAAAAGTTAATCACAGTTTCCACAAAAATAATCAGCAGTACAACTGTTTTCAACATTCTTAATGATAAGAAAAGTTCCTTGAGCATCAAATCCATATATTAAAATGATTTCTGACAGTCCATGTGACGTTGAAAACTGGAGTACTGGAGACTCAAAAACATTTAAACATTTTTGGAAATGGTAGTGTATTTCATATAAAATAAAACAATATATTTAATTTATGCATTTTATATATTTTTCTTTATTTAATTATTTGTTATTCTCCTGCACCTCCAGTGTTTAGTGACATGATATCTACAGGGCAGGAGAATAAATCAACAAGCCCATAAGAAAGTGGTCTGATTTAAAAATCATGTACTTCCGTGTACATGTGCGAGCTGAGCAACTGACATTGAGATGAAATTGAATGCTAACAGATAGCTTTCTTATAGACCTCTTAGTGGCCTAAATTGAATTGCCAGTTTTCAATGAATTGATCAAGCACATCCTGATCACTCTGGTATCAGCAGTTTTTCAGTGAGGAACCTGCTGATTTTAAAACAAGTCATTGAACACAGTGCTAGGAATCATTTAATCTAGCTCACAGTCACACAGAAGCACACAGGGAAGTGAAGCCACCGATTCATGTTATTTGTTACTTAGTAACTGTGTGAGTCTTTGCTTTACATCGGTTAAAAAAGATAGCATATTTTATCTCACTTGTGGGCAGAAAAGGCTTTGACTCATAAATCGACAGTCTTGTAAGGCTTTCAAAGTCTTGAATCCATGTCAAGGATATGTCTGACTAATCGGACATCTGGCAGGGCGTTCTGAAGTCACTTCACCACTTAGGGGACGAATGAGGAGCCTCAGAGGTCGAAACCATGTGATCTTATGTCACGGGCACATTAGCATTTTCTGCATTCACATAACTCTTACATGAGCAAACAGATCGTGCCTCGGCTGTAAACCCAGACGACCGTGACCGCAGTGTGAGAAGGGTTGTTGATAGGGTTGCCAACTTCAGCAGAGCAAATAAGGAATGCTCTCCATTTCTTTATACCACATATGGCACTTAAGATTTCAGTAAAGCATTGGTGGCAAGCTGACCATGTAGTAAACTGAAATGAAACACAGCTGTACGCCTGTAGCTATGTCTGTGTATACAGTTCTGCTTGACTGAATTAAGTGCTAAAAATGCTTTTGAGATGCAATTCCTTTTATTTTGGCTCAGGACTTCATTGCATCTGCTGTAAAACTAAACAATTTTTAAATTGTGTCACATTTCATTACATATATGTCAGTTTATCTGCTGCCTGGGCACATTTTAGCACTTTAGAGAAAACAACCATAACAGACTGTACATAAATATCTCAGCATGAACAAAGTTAAAGTTTTAACTACTTTGTATTTAGGCAACTTCATTATGCAGACTAAGATTTTTTGAAGTAATTAGCATTATTGTGTGAAAAAAATCAAGGTAGCACTTTAGTTTAGAGACCAATTTTAATATGAACTAGTTGCTTATTAGCATGCATATTACTAACACATTGGCTGTTTATTAGTACTTAAAAATCACATATTAATCCCTTATTCTGTATGACTATATTTTAGCTCCCTTAATCTTACTCTAAACTTAACAAGTACCTTAATTATTATTAAGCAGCAAATTAGCAAATGAGTTTATTGAGGCAAACGTTGTAGTTAATTGTTAGTTAATAGTAAAAATGTGTTCCTAAAATAAAGTGTGACCAAAATCTGTGTTAAACAAAAAAGTCATAGCTTTACCCAGATTCACAAAACAAGTGAAATTTAGTTTCAACCCCAAATGGAGATATAGAGGACAAAATTATTCAAAATCATCACGAAAAAGGGAACTGCGCTTGTCTTTTTTGTATATCTGAGTGAAATGACTTCTTGAACAATTGTATGATGGGACTTATTTTGTCCTTCAAGAATTAATTTGATCTTTGTCTTTTGCTTTATTACTCCACGTCATCTATACGAATACAAGTCACCAGAGAAGAGATGTCATTGAGAGAAGAAGGGGAAGTTAATGTTTATGATTAAAGATTATGAGAGCACATGACTTTGTTTAAAAAAATATGATGTTGACATAAATCATTTATAATAAACACTCCAATATTCCATAAAAAAAAAAAAAACATTTCATGGTGACTTTAACGAACATAAATCCAGTGAATACCAATGAACGCACTAGAATTGTATTGATTGGCTTTATTTTCCACCAGTGACAAAAAAAAAAAATCAACTCATCACTTCACATACATCTTTACCAGTTTGCTTTCTGTTCCAATCTCTATCTTTTAACACTGACACTTGAAACTGAATAAAATGCAATAGATGCAATAGAAAATGCAATAGTTGTTTGGGTGCAAGATGCTAAAATAAAGGACAAACAGCATGTCATATTTAAAATTGAATGCAATCCTTTTCCTTTAAATACAGAAAGATTATGTATTATACTGGCCGGTTGTCAACCTTAGCAGGGATGCAAACTAGATGAAAAGATAGAAGGCAGATGAATTCATCCCTGCTTGCTTCCCTTCTTGTGCTTGAAAAGGGTAAAGGGTTTGAAGAAAAGGGTTTGTGTGCAGTCTTGACTCCAGCAGGAGTGAAGCTCTCTCATCTCTCTTGTAGACAGCTATTAAAGAGAGTGGGTGAAGATGTAATCTTCATTGTAAAATGACGTTTTTTTTATTCCTCCCAGCATCCCTCGTTTACATTCTTTCCTCTCTCAGTCACGCCTTCATTCTCTTTCTCTTCACATTGATCTGCTCATAAGTGTGTTGTTTTGTCAGGATCACATGTCTGAAGGGACATTGAGTTTGGCCGTGCGGCCCCAGACTCTCGTCTCCTTGACGATAACAGCGCTGTCGTTCAGGGTGTCTTTTCTCTCTCCAGGTGTCTCTCAGCACGACAGCTGCTCTCTGCAGGAGCAGAGCCATGCAAAAAATCTCCTACAGCGCTCTTTCTTTTCCTCTTGCTCTCTGTCTCAAAGAAGGAGTCAGCAGACACATTCACATACTCAATCTGTCTTTCACAAAGTTAGAGAACAATTTTAGTATGTGGCTTGGTCATTCAGCCCTATTCAGTTCCTTTTTTTATGTTTTAGACTTAGGCTGCCTACACACTTGGAGAAACTGACAGAGCATTTGACAGACAGCAATGCACAAGATTGGTTTTGAGGTTGTGAAAAGGCCCATTTTAATTTGCAATCAAGTAGTTATCCAAAATGGATTTCCAAAAGTACAACAGGACGTTTCATTAGTCAGTGGACACTTGTACTTTTGGTTTCATGATGAAGTGTCACTTTCAGAAACCCATTATAATGCACCATTCACATCAGTGAAATGATTTGCATTCTTTGTAAACTCTAGCGTAGATGCCTTTATTAGGGATTGAACGTGTTGTTGACATGTACAATAGAGCTGAAGATCTTTGCCCGAACCCGACGGGACCCGACGAGTTCGGTCGGGTTCGGGCTTAATTTATATAATTTTACACGGGCTCGGGCCGGGCTCGGGCTTGCGCTCCGGCTTGCGAGGTAAATGAGCGGTCATGTGATGCGTTTCGATCAGCGCGATAAAGATGCGAAAATGGATGCTGAGGAGGTGAAACGGAGGCTTGCCTCTGGCGATTACGTTTTGGTTGCACCAGCAACTAAAGCAAAGTCTGAGGTGTGTAAAAGTTTTGACCATGTGCATAATGAGAATAATGAGCCAGTGGGTTATGTGAAATGCAAAAAATGCGACATTCTGTTAAAGTATGACAGCAAAACGACAGGGAATTAGAGTGCTGAGATGTTACGATGTTACAGAGGACTTATTTTATTTCTTTGTTCCAACTTCCAAGTGGCCTACAGCCTACGTTAGTCATGAATAAATTATGTTAAAACACCTATAAATGACTCATTCTTGACAAAAGGCAAAAGAGCTGTATGCGTGCGCACATTTGAATAATGTCGGGCTGTAAACGGGTTCGGGCTTTTAAAAAGCTGTCAATCAAAATGTACTTGTCTGGCTCGGGCCGAATTCTGTCGGGTTCGGGCCCTGTCGGGCCTAACTTTTAAGGCCCGATTACAGCTCTAATGTACAACACTGATAACTATCATTACAAAAACCTGACAAAGTCAAGAAAAACATGCTTATGTGATTCTTTGAATTTTTATATTTTTTTTGTCAATTACTAAATGGATATCCACACAAGACTAGCTGAAATATTAAGAAAAAAATGTAAGTGCCGACTGGATTGTGCTTAAACCAGTTATGATCTTTACAGCTAATAGAATACAGGGAATGGGCACCGTAAAATTTAACTGCTGTCATCATTTTCTCACTCTTATGTTGTTCCAAACCTGTATGACTCTTATCTTTTGCAGAACTTAAAAGGAGAAAATATAATTAAAAATGTATGTGATTGGATCAGGTCTGAAAATTAAATTAAGATTAAATTGTGTAGTAAATTTGTGCTTTCATTTGTTGCACTTCACACTCCAGTCCGGTGGGTGGCGGAAGTTCACTTTTTTACGTTGATATGCAATTAAAACACGAGAAGAATTGGGTTAACATTTTTGCCACCTACTGGACTGGAGTGTCTAGAAAGTCATACATGAGCGTGAGAAAATAATAAAACCATTTTCATTTTTGGAGGAACTATCCCTTTAAGGTGTTTACATGACCTTATACACTGTTAGGTTATTAAGTGTATGATGTGCATGTAAAGTAATCACAACCTTTGTTTGGTGCATGTCTCTAGGTGTCTAGCCTGTACTTGTACGACAGTGTGTTGATGTTGGCCAATGCCTTCTACCGGAAGTTAGAAGACAGGAAGTGGCACAGCATGGCCAGTCTAAACTGCATGAGGAAGTCAACCAAACCCTGGAATGGAGGCTGGTCCATGCTAGACACAATCCAAAAGGTCTTAAGTCACTCTACAATTCATCTCACTTACGCTTAATTCGATCTGGTTCAATTTTAACTAAAGTTCAGTAGCGTTCAATAAAACTGGTCTGCTTTAAATGATGTACTGTATCTCTTCCTGAACAGAAGTTGTATTTGTCATTGATTTCAGGGGCGGATTTCTGGGCTCACTGGTTTAATGGACTTCCGAAGCAATGGAGCGAACTCTCATGTCCAGTTTGAGATCCTGGGGACCAGTTACAGTGAGACGTTTGGAAAAGATGTAAAGCGGGTGAGTGGACATGTTGTGGAAAGGTGAAGTTACTTCATGAATAAATAACAAATGTTTATATTTTTTAACAGCTTGATCTTCGATGTTATCCCTAGTAAAAAAAAAAAAAGTAATATATTTAAAATACATTTATTTCATACTAAGTATATTTCAAATTTATCAACATATTTACTGACATATCGCTTGAGACTTACTGATATAAAAATTATAATTAAATTTTATTTGGAGTACTACTTGTGCATAATGCGTATTTCTTAATATTAAGCCTAAAAAGTGTTTTAATGTCATTATTAATGAGGATTGTATGATCTTTGAATAATTTCAGCCCTTAACTGCAAGATACTTGAAGTGCAATAGTTGCAATAGTTATAATAACATTAATAACAATAATACTACTTGCAGTAGTTCCACTTCAGCACAATCAGATATACTTAATTATATCTTTAGTTGGACTTAGCACTACGTCAGCACAATAAAGTTAAAATAGTACTGTCAGAATTAGCGCTCAAAAGGCGTAGACACAGTTATTTTTGCACCTGACTTTATTGAATATGCATTTGTAGGAGTTTCTCTTTCAGACGCAAAATTTATGGGAGGAGAATTCATTAAAAAGAATCACGCAATGTGATTTACTAATGTTGGGTCTCATCAAATTACTGGTATTTGCGCCATTATTTAACGGCCAAAAAAGCATGTCTTAAAGCAGATGGTAATTTGCGCTGCTCTTGGTAGATTGAGCTGGTCATTATGGGAATGATCTGGCTGCATTTGTGTTCTTTAATGTGTGCATTGTTAGTAAATCACCCACAGAATTTTCCCCTCCCATTGGCACTTTTATAGAATACACTATTTTCCCGTTTAGTAAATCTGGCCCTTTAAGTATACGAGTGTAGTATACTAAAAGTACCATTTCAGGGTATTTTTATTCAGTACATAAATATGTAAATGTATTTGTAGTATACTTAGCATGAAATAAATGTATTTCAAATACATTTTAGTATATTTATTTTTCACTAGGGATGGCAGGAAATCTGGTCTGTATTGTAGCGATTTTCCAGGTCTTTGTCATGTTGGTTGATGTCTTGTTCAAAAATGGTATGCATGTGCTTTATAACAATTTATGGGACATTAGAGGCTTAAATACGTGCAGTTAACATAACATAGAACCACCACTGGTGAGATGATTTGCACTATTTGGTATGTCGAATACAGTCATTTAGTATCTCAGTTTAGGTTCAATTCTTGAAACATTTTTTGAACCAGTTATTGGTCTTTGGATTTGTTTTTTCATAATATACACATCTGTTTGTTATTATTTGTGAATGTGTTTTACATTCACACATTCACATTTTGTAGTTATGTAATCAAAAGGGGCTTAGGTAACCCATCAAAATCCTGACCCATGCATTGTGATAAACAAGCAAGAAGACTAATTATTTCTCATAGAGGTCACACATGTCTGGGAAAGAGCAGAGTCCATTTTTGTAGTCTGGGAGCATCAGCTAATCAAGAAACCAGACAGAAATCATGTTGCACAAATAAAAATATTTGAAAGGAGAAGATAAGTGGACTGAATGCAGTATGAGCGAGACAGACAGATGGACAGAGAGTATGAGCAACTGAATGATGGATCCTGCTGTGTTTTGGAATTGGAGACACTGATATGGAACATGGCCAATATACTTTAACACAAACACATATAAATAGCTCAGAGTTCATTAGATCTCACAACAACACACAAACATCAACACATTCAAACATACCCGTCAGAGGTAATGAATTACCACTTCTGTCTCTCTGTGTTCTCTTTCATCTCTCCAACTGATGCACAAGCACTCATACACACATGCTTGCAGGGCAGTGGAAGTGCTTTGCGACATGGCTGTGGTCATTAGCAGGGCTGCCGGGTCTATCACATGCCAAACAGTCTCAATCTTCTTGCCTGAATATTAGTGAGTGTGTGAGTTGAACATGACCATTCCCTCTGGCAAGAAACACAGAGAACTAATGACTTCACATTCACACACACAATAGCACCCCTACTGTTCAGTACACTAACAGCTAATAAACACACACACATTCTGCTGTCCGTCAGCATGAATATGCATTTTTCCACTCTGATCTCTTCTTAAAATGATGTCTACTCCTCAAGGCTCTCTAAAGCCCGTATAGAGGTACTCTGCTTGTCACACTTCCTGAACTGTCATCTTTCCACTCTTTCCTCTACATGACTTTCTTTCTTTTCTTTCTTTCTTTCTTTCTTTCTTTCTTTCTTTCTTTCTTTCAGAATATGCAGTTTATTTGTGAGAGATATTATATACTACATATTAAATTTATTTATTTTTATTTATTTATTAATTTTATAAGAGGAGCAATGTAATATATATATATATATATATATATATATATAGTAGTGTGAAAAAAACAATTTTAATTCATATAATTATTTTTGGGAGAAGCTCACACATTTTTATTGTTAGTCCTTTTTATTTATAGTATTTTTGTATATTGTAAATATATTATTCCATTATTTATATTAACACTGAGTATGTGTAATATGGGTATGGCAGTATAAAATGCAACAGTAACATTGTATATTGTACAAAGTAATTTAGAATAAATATGGACATGCATTGCACACACACATATATTCCCACAAATGAGCAATCAATATGAACTGAGCTGTTCAGACGCACCCAGAAGTTGGCCTGACAACCCAACGATTGCTATAAAGCAGGAAAATGTGTTTAGTATACTGGATCTTTGGAATGAGGAGGATATTTTTCAGCCAGACGTCGAGAGGAATCTACCTCCGTAATGAAGACGGAGATGTTATTTTCTCTCTCTCTCTCATTCTCACCAATTCCATCTATGTCATTCCCCATCTCCCTCTCTCACTTTCTTTTAATCTTCTCTTTTCATTAAATTGTCTGTTCTCATGCGGTGTAATCCAGACTGTGAAACTGAGCATCTTTACAAGATGGATCCGCTCCCAGTCCTGCTCAGAGCGGTTCAGCCCAACACCTTCATGTGGGGAGCAGGTGCTAAGAAGAGAAACCTCTGAAAGGTTGATGAACTTGACAAACCTTATAGTTGATTATTGAATTAATAATAGCAATAGTTTAGTGATGTAATATTGGCAGCAGTGTGAGATGGATTAATTCAGTCCTGATGCATGATTCATATTGACAGGGCATTTTTAGCACACTAGGTTAATTCAACAACTTAATTATCTTAACAAACAAGAAGGTGAAAGGAGGTAGAGAGGGACTGCAAGTCAGACTAAGCAGATGTTGTCATGTTGTCCTACACATGCTTGTAAAAAATAGGGCCAAAGTGAAACGCTACACGGATGATCTCAGCTGATCTTGTAATTGTATTTCAGTGACATCAGGCTAAAAGTGGGTGCTTTGGCGAGCACAGGTATTGTGTTTGAGTCTGTCCAAGCCAACGTGGTTGACCTCTGCACAATTGCCTGAGCAGTTCCCATGGCAATGGGTTGACCGCGGGTTGCAGGTGAATCTGGGAGAAAAAAAGAGCCTTATTGAGCCTCTGTCCACCCCTGTAAGCATCTGGTGAAAAGATGCATACAGCTGACCTCATGGGTCTCAAAGGGCACACATGTCTTAGAGTGAGAAAAAAGCAGGGGGGAAAAAAACTGAAATGCTCCTTATTTTTCTAACACATATACATATACACAGTATATTCATAATGTTTCTCTCAGTTCAAACTCTGTCTGCTCAATTTCCTTCCTTCCAGTTTTTTTTTTTTGTATTGTTCTTTTTTGTATTGTTCAGTCTGTTCATCATCCAAGTACAATATCATATTCAACAGCCTGAGCTATAATTTCCATACACCAGTCATAACACTTGTAAAGCTTTAGACAGAAATAGAGACTAATGAATGATCTTGATAAACCTTTAATAATAGATTCAAACTGAGGTTATGCACACATATGTATACATATACACACATGTATACACATACATCCTGCTGCAGTGAAATCCATTTCAGGTTAACATTTACTGATTGCTGAGTGGTTCTCAAGAAGACAAGCGGACTGCTCACACTCAGGACAAAGTCAGTGGTATTTTATCACATGCTTCTTTACACTTTTTTTTTACATGATCAGTTTTTTTAAGGAATTGTACAATTTCATTTTATTCAGTCCTCTCCTGATAGTCTCTACCATTCAAAAGTTTGAGGCCAAAAGTCTCTTATGTTTACCAAGGCTGCATTTATTTAATCAAAATACAGGGGGAAAAAACATAATATTGTGAAATATTAGTGCATTTTATAATAACTGTTTTCTATTTTTAATGTTTATAATTAGAGTTATTAATATTGAGCATTATTTTTTTTTCTCATGGAATATCCCTAAATATTTGTTATATATCTGCTTTGATGCCATAATAAATAAAAATCAAAACCTTATGATTAGAAAAAAGAAAAACAATTTTACAAATTCTGCAAAAAAAAAAAAAAAAACTAAAAACTGATTACAATTGTAAATGAAATTTGACTATAATTTGTTTTTCTCTTCAACAGATAATTAGGCCTGCTTTGTAATGCACTGTAGTTTGCTCATGACCTCTAGACTGCCAAAAAACTGGCTGTGCATGTTTAAAATGGAACTTATAAGTAAATAGAATTGTAACAATTTAAACATTTCATACAGTAATATATCCATCATAATCTATTTAAATTGGCTCAGTGAGTTGGATAAAAAGCAGCACAGTTGTGACAGATATTTTTTCTGTGTATTTTGATAGTGTGATGATGCAGAGATGAGGTGAATTTATCACTCATGAGAGTGAGAGTCTCATTTGATTTGATGAATGGTAATGAGTTTCTCTCACAGACTCAATAAAGAGGCCAAAAGACATCTCTCTCTCTCTCTCTCTCTCTCTCTCTCTCTCTCTCTCTCTCTACCAATCACAGAAACAGCAGCTTACAGAGTCATAAAAAGTCAACAGCCCTCACAATACGGAAAGAAATTGAAGCTTCATCTCTGCACCTTAAAAGCCTCTCTCTCTCCCCGTTGCTCTGTCTCTCATGCTGTTTCCTACTGTACGCTATAGTTTGAGTGTAATCCTCTCTCCCTGGTTCTTTGTTCCTCTGCCTCTTTCCCCCATGTGTTCTCAAGTAGAGAGAGACGTCAGCTTTCCAAGTCACAAACAATAAAAGCTGTAAACTTCTGGCTCACAGACCTTTAGTCTTGACAAAATGTTCATGCGTCTTCACAGACGGGATTCTGGTTGGCTTGTAGCACTAATATCACAAACAAGAGATGAGAGAACGTGAGGCTAGGAAATGGCACAAACCAGCTCAGAGTCTGGCAGTACAAAGCGGCCGACACAACACTCAGCAATGACAAAAGACAGTCGGAGATGTATTATGTAAATGCTAAAAAAAGGACTACTGAAGCCCTGATTTCAGCTTGACGTCTGTAAACAGGAAGCTTCATTTATATTGGAGTATCGCTGCTGTATGAGGGGTTTTGCAACCGTTAATGGGCTTCCTGTCAAAGTAACTACTGGGTACTGTCACAATAGGCATATATTATGAATATTTGCTGCTCTGGTTAAAGGAATAGTTTACCAGACCGTTCTTTTGTTTTCTCACTTTAATCTCATTCCAATGTAACCAGAATTCTTGAAAATGTATTTTTGAAGGGTGAGTAAATGATGACAAAGTTCATTTTAGTGTGAACTGTCTCTTTAAGAGACGCATGATACTGATTCTACACACACTTCCTCACACACACTTGCAGATGATGGAGATCTCTTTTGTGCTGTATGATAGATCTAGCTTTCAAGTGTTCTCTGACAGAACATCTCCAGTGGACAAGCCACATTGCTCTCATCTCTGTCAACACCCACCCACATGATTAACTATTTAACAGCACAGGCAAAAGCTAAAAGAGAAAATTTTGGAGGAAGCGTACGGGAAATAAAGAAAAACCCCTGTCAGCCTCACCTGGGAAACCAGGGCAGAAAGAAGATGGAGGAATTCTTTCAGCTTACTGAAGTGTGTATAGCAGAACAGTTCTCAACTTACAGCTCTCTAAAGGCAGCTGAACAACTACATTTCTGTTTCAACTTCAGTCCAAAGTAAGACTATGACAGTTGATTAAATCACTCTATTCACAAATCAATCTCAACACAGTATGGCAAAATATATTTGATTTTAAAAAAACACAGAAATCCGTGACAATCCCATGCCGTGGAGCCAAATTGGGAGAGATGAGGCCAGTGAGACCAGCTGTATGATTGCAAGTATGATATTGCTTTTACGCAACAGTTCAATAAACAAGAAGTTAATATTAATGTACAGTGACTGTCTGTTTTTGCTCACTCAATGAAAAAAGATCCAAACAAGGGGGGTCACTGTTGTGCATCCCCTAGCAACACACAGCAGTGGTGTTTTATTCCTGAATGGATCAGTGTTTGAACAAATCACTTATGTGAATGGTTCAATGACGCACTCATAGAGACATTGGCTGAATCCAAAATCGCATATTCTTTGAGTAGTACCAGGACGTAGTATGTCCATCGTGTTGTCATTGTCATGTGACCTACCAGCATCAGCTGCAATGCTTTTCCGCCATTCACGAATCCTCTTCCATGGCCTGATTGCATAGTAAAGTCCTTCAGATGTGCACTTCAGTTTGCATTTTTCAGAAGCAACCGTTCACTTGTTTCATTCCTGTATGAATTAGTGATTTTTTTTGACTCATAATTTCAATAACTTCTTTTCTACCTGAATGGTTCAATGTTTTTGAACAAATCACTTGAGTCAGTGATTCAATGATTCTTTTATAAAGACAGTTCCTTGTTTCATTTCTGAATGATTTAGTGTTTCATTCATAAACGAATTAGCATTTTTTCAACAAATCACTTGAGTGAATGATTCAACACTTGTCACTTGTTGCCACTTGCTGTAAAAAAAAATCCCCAATACTAACCCTAAAAAGGGCTAAAGAAAATAAGCATGGCATGTTTCCAAATTCCTGTTACCTTATCTCTCTGTTTCTCTTTCTTTTTTTCTTCTCTTTATTTTGTGTTTTGATAATATTGAATCGATCATGATAGCAAAAACTGAATCTGCTATTATGGGTGAGGTAGGGGTTATTATTGTGACAGGATTGTGTATTGGGTACTGCAGTGAAGATATATGACTCGTGTCATTGGGGCAGATTCTAAAGCCTCTGTCATTCACAGAAGACTGTGGGGTCAAACGCTGGCCAGACCAGAGCTGTACATGATTTCAGGGTCAGAGTTGCTTCTTTCCAAGATGTTAGTGCAGTGGCCTGCTGAATCCGTCACAGCGGAGGAATGGATCTGGTGGGATATTGGGATTATGATGAATGGGCTTGGATTTAAAGATAGATGCATCCCGGCTTTCGTTTTGAAGTGCTGCACTGTGTTTTACAGAAACGCTGTCATTGCTTGTGGAGGGAGAATATGAGAATTGTCATTTCTCCACTGGCTCAGCAACTGGCGTATATGCTGCTAATGTGGTGACTCACAGACAGGATAATACTCACAAAGATGAGAGTGGTTTTGTTCATGGTATAATATAAAGAAACTGAAATTGAATGAAGATTAATGTGCATGTTCTGTATTGTATATTGTCTATGTGCATATTCAGTAATGAAGTGGTTTTCATATCGGGATATTAATTGAGGCATTTTCAAGCAGCACTTTATGTTTCTCAGATATTTTATTTTTCTTCTTCCAGAAATCTCTGCAATTATTTCAGCACAAACCACTTAATATGCTAATTGTATTTGAGCTTTGCTTTTTTTCCATTTGTTTGTTTGTTTGATTGTTTGTTTGTTTTTGTTTGTTTGTAGCCAAGATGTCATCATCATATATATTTTTAAATTAGCTTTCCACTTTTCAGGGACGGGACAGTAGGAAGAAGACAGGAAACACTGGGAGAGTGTATTCCAAAGTGGGGTTGCCTGAGGCGCAGATGTGCCACATGTCAAAGTGGTACCCACAAGGCTACGGTTCTGACAACTTCATTGTAATATTTGCATAAAAAATAGCAGTTGGTTTTTATTGATATTTATGTGCATGAGACTGAAAACAAGATGATGCATTTACGGCATACAAAAAGTTACAACTTAATCTTACCTAAACTTCTATAAAACTTCTAACTTCTACTTATACTTTATCTATTCTTTTAATCATTTGGAATGATTACAAAGAGGTTTCAAATTAAGATTTTTTTGTTGTTGTAGTGGCATCCGTTCAGCTTCAAGGCCTTCAGAAATTAAGAAACTTTTGATAGAGTTGTTCTTTTGTATTGTTTTCTGTTTTATTGTGTTTTCAGTGCTGATATTGACTGTAATCAGCAGCCTGTGAAAGCATATCGACAAAGAGCAGGTGTGTGAGTGTGTGCGCACACACTTGGGTGTGTGTTTCATTTTAGTTTTAAAAGAGAAAAGGGGAAAATGTGACAGCTGTTGCCTAGGCGACCACCTCACACACTTGCATGGACATTTTCACCTGGGCATGTAACAAAAGCACAAATAGCTAAACCTCTGCGATGAATCCTGAAAGGGCTACTGATTTCTGTTCAATGGTGATGGGGCTATCATAGATGAAAATATGTTTTGGGACAAAAACTCAGGTCATGGAAGGTCATCCCTGGCTTTCAGCAACTGTCCTGTTCCTCCTTCTGAATCTTTTTTCCCACTCTCCCTTTTCTTTGCAATCATTTTTGATCAAAGCTCAATCACAATCTCTTCCTCCGTCTCCCAGCTGGCGACGTGGGACTCTGATCGTGGGCTGAATGGCAGTCTGAGGGAGAACCGGGCTGAGCATGGCATGCAAGGAATTACTCTGAAAGTGGTGACCTTACTGGTGAGTATTTCAATAAATCTGATTCAGCTCCCCATAGGTACAATCAGTGTCTTACTAATGTCAGGTTACTCTTACAGTCACTGTAGAATAAAAAGCATGACATGATTTTTATACAGTAAGTAGGGCATGTTCGTGGAATAACATTCCTGTCAAGCAATCATTTCTCTTTCCCCTACAACTAATTCTTGATGAAAAAATGTTGTTTAAGCCCCATTCCTAAGCCTAACTGTGACCTTAATGCTAATATCCATTCTGACTGGTAGATAGGAAACTTATTCCAGGAATGTTATTCCAACAAAGATGTATAGATGCTGATGGTTGTAATAATTTTCCTGTGAGTAATGATTAGGAATTTTATTCCAGAAATAACAAAGTATTTTCCAGGAACTTGTCCTACTTTTTTTAAATGATGTAAAATGCAGAGAAACATTGCAGTGTCACCTGATCTTACAGTACATCTAGCAGCATACTAATTGTGGCTAGGGCTGGGTACATATTTTGTTTTTCCAGTTATTTAGAAGAATATATGAAAATATATAATATAAAAGTCAAGTTGAGAGCTTGCTGCTGCAATATATCATGGATCACTATGACATTTATTGTTTATAGTTGTCATAAACAGTATATGTTTCCATGTGGTTGGACTGTGTGGTTTTTGTCTTGTCTCTCATCAGACATCAGTATTTTAGTCATGCAGAATCTTGATGGTTTTTGCCAGAGATTCCTTTGGGGTTTGATCTTTATTCATTCTTCAGTCTATCTCTGTTGTGGTCTCTCTAAATACAATTACAGAGCACTAGCTTGAGTCTCAGATATTTCATCTGTCTGTATTTGAGTGCGCAGGGCCTGCTTCACAAACAGTCAATCTTGTTTGGTGGCGTTATGCCTTACTGCAAATTGCCTAGGTGAATTTAAAAAGGTAATTTATGTCTGATGAGGCATTGCATGCTTCCCTGGCCATGGTGTAACAGGTCAGCTAAAACACTTCATTTAGATTAACCTGAGACCAAAGGCTTCCCAGCTTTCACTGGTAAAAGTGTCACGTCAGCCAATGCTTTGAATGTGACAGAAAACCAATCTGACCACAAGTCACGACCTGAACACGTGGATTCACCACAGAAATACGGTTTGCAATCAATATTAAATCTTTTATTTGCAGAAATATGTCCAAACTTATTAGTCAGACTCTGCTTTCATCTTTGCATCCCCTTCAAATGAGTAAATGACAAGATTCAATCTAAATCTGTCTGACACTAACGCCAAATAATAGCTATGTCAGCTTTAAGCCTGTCCGTTACTGTCAAGATGCTGTGGGAGATGCATGTGAATTGTGGGGAATTTAAGATTCTAATATCATTGTTTGAAAACATCTGCAAATGAATCCTAAAAGTTTGGGGTTAATACAATTGTTTTTTAAAAAGAAATTAATATTTTTATTAAGCAAGGGTGCATTAAATTGAGAGAAAGTGACACTAAAGACATACATAATGTTATACAATATATAATGTTACAAAAGAACTGTTTTCAACCCTAATAATAATAACAATGTTTCTTAAGCAGTAAATCAGCATATTAGAATAATTTCTGAAGGATCATGTGACACTGAAGACAGAAATAAATTACATTTTACATTTTCAAAATATTAGATTTTTAACTGTATCTTTGATTAAAAATCTTAATGATCCCAAACTTTTGAATGGTAGTGTATGTGAGGACAGAACAAGCATATTTATCCGTTCATCACTGCAATTTAGTTCCAAATCAGGTTACTAAAGTATAATTAAATAATCAAATGAACCCCTAAATTATTCTGTTGTCTGCAGGAGGAGCCATTCGTGATGGTGGCAGAAAACATTTTAGGTCAGCCCAAAAGATATAAGGGATTTTCCATAGATGTTCTAGATGCCCTGGCCAAAATTCTGGGCTTTAAGTATGAAATGTATCAAGTGGCTGATGGGAAATACGGATCTCCTCAGGCCAACGGGTCTTGGAACGGAATGATTGGAGAACTAATTGGGAAGGTGAGATTCACGTTCATAAAGTCTATTCCATGTAGTGTTTTTTTTTTTATGTCAAACTGCATATTGATAATAGTCAGTTAATTTTAACTGCTTTAGGCACATATGGTTGTGAAGGCATTGCACTTATTCAGATTTACTCTCTTGTAACTTATACAGCCAGATTTCCCTTGTGTTATTGTTATCTCAAATTGCATGTTGACTTATTTCTATTTAGAGGGCAGATGTGGCCATTTCAGCCATCACCATCACTCCTGAGCGAGAGAATGTGGTGGACTTCAGTAAACGCTATCTGGATTATTCTGTGGGAATCCTGATGACTAAAACAGAAGAGAGACTCAACATCTTCTCCTTGCTGGCACCGTTTGACCTGGCAGTGTGGGCCTGCATTGCTGCTGCCATTCCTGTGGTGGGTGTCATGGTCTTTCTGCTCCGACGCGTGCAGTCTGTCCGCTCCCAGAATCCTCCTGGGCCCCACCAGCCTGCTTCTGTCACGACGTCCTTCCAAAGTGCCATCTGGATCGTCTACGGAGCCTTTGTACAGCAAGGTGAGCTGGGTCACGTCACATGAACATGAGGGATGAGATATTGCTGAATAGTCACCTCACTTGGATGGTGCAATCAGTTGCTGACATTCTCGTCTGCAGGAGCACGGCTAATGCAGAGCTTTAAGACTTATTTTAAGAAAATATCTTTTCAGCAGAATATATAATTCTTCAAATATTTTACAGCACTAGAGACAGTCCCTAGAGTCCTACATTTTGACTGTTTGACAAAATATATTGTTCCATAGGAATTCTGTAACTCACAGCTGCATGTGTCTAAAGGTGCCTATGAAGAGAGGAGTGAGTGTGTTTTGTTGAAGTTTTAGATAAATGGTTGCACTTTTCCGTTCCACGTACTCTGGGTATCTTGTCAATACCAGGCTGACTCTGAGTGTCTCTGTGCGCTTTCAAATGTAGCAAGTTAGACCAAGATGCAAGCAATTTACAGCAGCTGCTGATTGACATTTACTTTTTTTTTTCTACAGCTGTTTGCCAATTTGTAATTATAAGCCTTGGACCCATAAGTTGATAATTAAACACACTGTGAGTAATTATGAAAATAGGTTTTGCATTTGGGTCACCTTTTTAAATAAGCATTTGCTTGTCATTTACGAAGGACAACCATATGATAGCAGGTGCCCTATACTGTTCAAATTGTGTCAGGGTTCCTTGTAGCAACCCTTATTAAAAAGTAACACATCATGAACTGCTCTGCTTAACAAGTGCTAGGAGTCTTAAAGGGATAGTTCATTCAAAATTAAAGGGATAGTTCACCCCAAATTTTCATTTTTGTATGAACTTTCCCTTTATGATCAAGCAATATTTTGCTTGTCGTCCATCATCAGTCCTCTCAAGTGGCCAGTGTGACTAGAGATAGAGTAATGTGCAATTACTGTGAAATTTTATTTAGAAAGGATGCATTCAATAAATCAAAAGTGACAGTAGCAATGTTTCCATCCACCTATTTTTATGTGCATTTTGGAATATCGCATTAAAAAAAAACGCTGGATGGAAAAGCCAAGATGCGCATAAATTCTAAAATTGCACGTAAAAAAACTTATGCGCACATCTGAGTAGGATAAACTTTTTATCCGATAAGAAAAAATGTGCATAAACTACGATGGAAAATCATTTACCGAATAAATTCCTCCATGCGCATCAAAAAAGTCATGTGACTTTGCGCTATGAGACAGGATAACTTGACTAGCAGTGTTCACAGCATCTGTATGTTGTTATGGTCATTCTAAAATGCCTGAGCAAAGTCTGTCGTCAAAGTATTTCTGTATAATTGTCTTACACGACTGCATTCCCAAACAGCTGGGATCCACCTCCGAAAGCAATGACTGCATTTATTGTGTTTCATCTGATCGCTCTGAGGCACAAGTAATTTGTCATATATGAATTTTATTATATTCAATGGCTTCTCCTAGTTTTCTTAGTGATATTTAGTGCCAGTTTACCAGGAAGTAACAATTTTGTTCTCTTTGACTCATTGGATGGAAACGGTGCTTTATTTGCAAATGTTTTATGCGCAGTATTCCAGGTTTGTGCATAAGTTTAATTCAAATCTTTGGATGGAAACAGAGTGAGTAAAGACATTTGTAATGTTACAAAATATTTATATTTCAAATAAATGCTGTCCTTCTGAACTTTCTATTCATCAGATGATACTAAAAAATGTATTAAGCAAAATATTAAGCAGAACAAACATTATCAGCATTAATAATAGTTTTTTTTTCTTGAGCAGCAAATAAGCATATTAGAATGATTTCTGAAAGATCATGTGACTCTGAAGAGTGGAGTAATGGCTTCTGAAAATTCCACTTTTTTTATTTATATTTCACAGTATTACTCTTTTTGCTATATTTTGATCAAATCAATGCAGCCTTGGTGAACATAAGAGGCTTCTTTCAAAAACATTAAAAAATCTTTCCAACCCCAAAGTTTTGATGGTAGTAGCTATTTCATTTCCAGTCATATAAAATTTGGCATATTTTACTTTGCCCTAGAATACATGATACTATGTTGTAAATGCAACTAATCATCATTAATGCAAGGATTTGTAAATATATTGTGAAATCCCCATACTAAACTTACACATTGGTCTGGTGCAGAACAAAAATTATTCAAAGATTCAGCGTTTATGTCTGGGCATATAAAAAAGCACAAGATTTTTTTTTTTTTTTTTTCTTGGGAGGTTCATTGTGGAACTAGTGCACTCTTAACCCTATAATGAGCATGGTTGCCCACTTAACCTTTGACCTTTCCAATTACAGACTCTGTGGATATCCTTTCAGGCTTAAAGGGACATTTTAGATCTCAGATAATTTGGCTCTGAGTCCCAAAAGAAAACTTATAGCCCCTAACGAGCTCCATTGAGCATGATAGCGGGCAGATCTTTTGCCTTCCCATTTTATTCTCACCATCTCTGTGTCAGTGATGACATTTCCAAGGCTGTGTGCGCTGGAGAGGAATATTGTGTTGACATTTCAGCACAGGCTTATAAGGTGTTGAGCTTTTCTAAGAAAAACGGGTGATGGGAGAATGAATCTTATTACATGGCTGCAGTGCTGTGTCACTGCCAAAAAGCGGCAGGAAGAAAAATAATGGAAGGCTGAAATGAGATAAAATCACAGATGGGTTCAGTGATATAGACAAGGGGTCAAGGTTTAGCTGGTTAGCATGAATCAGTTGCTGTCTAAAAACCCTGCCTTTTTCTCCATTCTTTGTGTTTTTTGTGTAGCAATGTATCTTTGAATTAGTGTAAACAATGGCAAGCAGTCCATTGAATGTTTTCTTTTGTTCCTTGTGTTTGCAGGTGGTGAAACCTTCATGAGTTCAATGGCTCTCAGGATTGCAATGGGAAGCTGGTGGCTATTTACCCTCATTGTCTGCTCGTCCTACACAGCCAACCTGGCAGCCTACCTCACCGTATCCCGCATGGACAACGCTGTTCGGTAAGCTAACTAGTCCAGCTCTGTGTCTCAGTGCCAGAACTCCACACATCTGCAGATGCTTGTCCATATGCAGGCTTGTAAACCCTGACTCATCATGCTGTTGACCACATGGTGTGTCATAGAGCCTTAATAGAGCTGTCACATCTCTAAACGTAGCTCCAGGTTAGGATATCACGTCACTGGATCGCATTCATTAGCATCAGATTAGGGCCTGCACGACTGCTCATTTTTACTAGTTGACTAGTCATTCAGAAAAGCAGGCGATTATTCTGTCGGTCAGTGTTTACCTTATGTAAATGGCTCACAATGCACCATGCCGTTTCAGCAAAGTTCAACGCTGGGTTAACGGAGTACGCGGGGTGATAAAGTGTCTGCTATTTCATGTGGGATAGAGAACATGAAAATGTGTTTATCTTTATTATTACATGGCTGCGGTCCTGTGTCACTGCCAAAAAGCAGCAGTAAGGAACATAATGGAAATAAAAATGAGATAAAATCACAGAGGGGTTCAGTGATATAGATAAGGGGTCAAGGTTTAGCTGGTTAGCATGAGGCATTTAGCCAAATGCTGTACTGAAAAGCATGTTTTTCCATGAACGGCCATTCAAGGTCACATGTTCTGACTGAAGGTTCGAATACACTATACAACTTTCAATAGCAGAGATAAAACACACACTAAATAAGGATCATACTAGCAGACTTTCAAGTCGTTTCAAACAAACTCGTGCAGAAACACACATCTTATTGCTAGGAGACACATGACAAATGAAAACAAAATGTTTTCTATAATTTGCTTAAAATATCTAGCACGTTTGATATCCTCTGACTGGATGGATTCAGAGTCAGAAGCTAAAAAAAATCAGAGTCCATCGTACACTGCACTCTTTTCTGTAAAATGTCAGTTAAAATCTGCGATCTGACTCTGACTTTAGGCAACTAACATCAACTTGTTCAGACTAAATCAGGGCAAAAACCTGGGTGAAAAGTCATATAGTGTTCAAGCTTATGGGGTGGTTATTCATGAGAATTTTGGCTTGTATGTGAATATGCTTAATGGACTTATACCACCTCTGGTGTCCACAGTAGCTTTGCTTTGCTTAAAATGTGCTTTTTTAACACAATGCACTCTAGTTTCATTATATTTTTACCATTGCATAATAACAGTTCTGTTGTCACTATATAAAATCAACTATTTAGTCATTTGAGGGGGGAATGAATATTTGATACTGACCCAGTGTGACAGAACTAGTCACGGCAAACCCTATCCGACTCTGAATTTTCAAGGCATAGAGAAAATAAGTCTAAAATTGAAAGTAGTAACACTATGAGTCAGCTAAATGCTTCATATTTCTTCAAATTAAATCTGAAATCACAGCATGCCGGCTGTCTCTTAGAGACCACGTTGGTCCTTCACTTCCCAGCAGGGAGCTCACAGTTCCTGACATTCTCCATAAATTCCACAAAAGGTCG
This sequence comes from Tor tambroides, assembly GCA_021397915.2. NCBI lineage: Eukaryota > Metazoa > Chordata > Actinopteri > Cypriniformes > Cyprinidae > Tor > Tor tambroides. Next base: position 23,001 of record JAFVLL020025891.1, on the reverse strand, counting down.
CCTCATATTAAAATCCTTTCTTTTTTTTCCTTTGTGTAGACGCCAGAACCTTTTCTTCTCCTTTTATGTGTTCTAGGTGTTTTGTCAATGCCAGCTACTCCCACTTCAGAGAAATATCATGCACTTGTTGTTATAAACACACAGGTTTTTTTATATTTATATATGCACTGCTTACAACTGTCAGAGAGCACAAACAACACACCACAAAAGAGCTGCAGTGATTCTTTTCTTTCTCCCTCACTATAGAAGAATAATTGCATTGTCACAGAAGAAATAAATGCTCTTTCTGCTTTAAAACCTGCCTCTTATTTGACTATGAGAGTTGTTTTATATGAACTGGTAATGCCCTACCTGATGTGCAAATAGTTTCCTACTGCCTCTGTAAATGTTATCTGCCTGCTCATTGAATTCGGCCCTTTCAGCTCCGCTTAAAACCCAAGACTAGAGAAGCTTATTGCATTCTGTCCCTCTGAATTCTGACTTTATACTCCTGGCGGACCTGTTAGTTCACCAGCGAAATGCCTCACACCATTTGCCCGAAGGTTCAGCTTTAGAACATTAATGGAGAGTTTGGTGCCGTCACATTTCTTATTCAGCTCTTGTGAGAGAGGAGTGAGTGAGTGAGTGTGTGTGTGTGTGTGTGTGTGTGTGTGTGTGTTGAGGCTCTGGGGGATTATTTCTTCCGTCTCTCAGTGGCAGCATCCACAGCTGCTATGGTTGTGCTAATCACCTTGTTTGTAACTGTTATTAAAATCAGGCAGCCCTGCTGGTGCATGATATGGTATCGTTAGCACGCTGGGAGCCCACTGGGAGTCTTTCATATCTCTCACCAGCCTTAGATATAAAATGGGATTCAGGCTTGACAAACGTTGTGTACAGTCCTGAGGTTCCCAAGTGCTCGGCTTCACTCTGCAAGTGGGCTGTGATTGGCTTATGGAAGTGATGAAAGCATTCAAAGTGCTGTTGAATTTGTATGCTATAAAAATCATTGCATGTGTAATTTTGTTTAGAAAATGTAGGTCTACTATTTTGCATTGTGTTTGTAAATTATTTTGAGATCATTTATTGACCCTTTTAATTTGCATGATTTATGAAGCGGTTACTTTTTTTTTTGGCTTCAGAACACATAATTAAGGTTGAGTGTGGTTTAATACGGCACCATATTTCTATGCTTAGTTGGATTTAGGGCATCTGGAACATTCTCATACAAAACAAAAACAAGATAATTGATCACATCCAAATTCATTTTCCCATTATGGCTAATAATACCTTTTATAGAGCATCTCTATTGATTTGTCCTGCCGAGACCGGCTGAAGGAATCTCTGAGGCATGGAGTTTGTACTTACCCGCTAGGTTATCCTGGGAAATTGCATTACATGTTTAGTACTGTCAGTCGATTAAACATTAATTGATCAAATTGATTGCAAATTGAAACATACATATCAATATCTGCATATAAAAAAATCTAATTAAGATTATTTAAATATACATTTGAGACACATTTATTGATTTATTTTTTCCATCTGATTTATTTTATCTTGCAGTTTTGTTGCATTTACATAAATGCAGCTGTAACAGTTTCCCTCAAGAGGACAATAAAAGTATATTCAGTTGATCAAAATAAAACGAGAACTACTGATTCATTCATTTTTTTCATTGTTAGTTTATGCAGATGCATCAGGTTGACATCTTTGGCAATTTTGTCATTTCTTCATGTTTTTTTTTCAACATCCCACACAATAAGCATATTTTTACTTCAGTGTGTCAAGTTAAAACACTTCAGTGATTAAAAACACATCCCATGACCCCTGTGCTCATTCTGTTCCATTCAGTTGCACACTGTCTGGTTGTTTTTGAATGCAAGAACACGTTCTGTATTAACAGCTCATTACTCATTCTTTGCTGCCTTCTCTCAATAAGTGTGGTTTGGTGAAGAGTGTTGTCTATAGTAGCATGTGGATCAAGGGTCATAATTAAATCTATTGGTTTTTTTAACACATTATTTATTTTTAGAAATAATTGTAAGTCTCACTCCATAAGATGTCAAGTTTCTTTAAAGGGTTAGTTCTCCAAAAATGAAAATTAGTCCATGTTTTACTCACACTCAAGGTATCCTAGGTGTATATGACTTTCTTTTTTCAGACGAATCCAATCGGAGTTCTATTAAAAATTGTCCTGGCTCTTTCAAGCTTTAAAATGGCATGGGCAGGTGTTTTAGTTCAACAGTCCAAAAGTAGTCAAATAAAGCGCATCCATCCATATTAAGACGCGCATCACACGGCTCCGGCTGGTGAATAAAGGCCTCCTGTAGCAAATCGATGCGTTTTTGTAAGAAAAATATCCATATTTAAAATGATATAAACAGTTTTGTGTAACTTCCGCTATCCGTCGTGCGCTCGTTCACGAGAGACTGCCTTTCCGGCTGATGACGTAGGATGTAGACAAAGCGCATGCGTGTGTGAGTCTCGCGAAAACCAGCATTTGTTTACATGATCAGAGGAAGCAAAGTTTCCTTATGTTACCAAAGGAAAACCAGTCTCCTCTTAGCTTATATCGAAACATTTTCTTTACAAATCCTCGCTTCTAATTCGTGACGTTTTGTTTGGTTCTCTCTCCGTCGCACTTCCACGTTTGTCACTAATCACCGGCTCTTACGCTACGCATACATCCAACGTCATCCACCGGAACGGCTTCCGCCTTCGCCAGTTAGCACACTGAAAAAAATTATACTAAATTTTTTTAAAGGGGTCATCGGATGCCCATTTCTAACAAGTTGATATGATTCTTTAGAGTCTTAATGAAAAGTCTATAACATACTTTGCTTAAAATTTCTCAAAGGTGTAAAACAACACCCTTTTTACCTTGCCAAAAACAGCTCTTTTCAGAGCAAGCCATATTGTTGAATACTGCTTTAAATGCAAATGAGCTCTGCTCACCCCGCCGCTCTCTTCCAAGCCGCTTTCTGAGAGACGGTAAACTTTAGCCACACTCATCGTGAAACTTGCTAAATAGCACGTTATTAGTAAAGGCGATTTGCAAAGATTCATAAAAAAACGTATACACACTTCTTCTGTAGGTGAAGCTGGATCACAAAAAGGTTTGCGCAAAGATAGACGCATTTAGGCAGATCGGGGGCGCATTCTCTTCAAAAATAGATGTAATCCACTGTGTCTTCAGCGGCTCAGATGTCGGGAGTAAATAACGACTGCTATGTTCATTATTACATCCAACAACAAAACACTTCAATCACTTTGGAGACATTCTTGTCTACATCTGCTCCGCCATTGAAACAATGGCGGACTGATGACAGCTCACTCAGGGCGGGTCTAAGGTAAGACACCAGTCCAGTCTGTGCTGAAACGCTACTGTCAATCAACTATCATGGGAGGGCCTGGGTCTGTGTGATGTCACACAGACAAGAAGCTGAGAACGGCTTGATTTGAGAAAGTGGTAAAGATTTTAATAGATTAAAAAAAAACACTGGGTGGATTTTTATCATTATAGGGTGGCTGTGTACACACACTGCCAACACACATTTATGTTCAAACAACTTGTATAAGTACATGTCGCATCCGATGACCCCTTAAAGGTAAGTAGTTGCAAAAACAATTTATTTTAGCTACATTAAAAAAAAAATGTTGACAGTAATTCAACTAAATTTGTTTATTGAAATGTAGCTAAAATAAATTGATTGCAACCACTTAGCTTAATAAAATAGTAAATTCAATGAATAATTTTTTCAGTGCAGAAGTGAGAAAAAGGTGTTTATATCGTTTTAAATATGGATATTTGTCTTACAAAAATGCATCGATTCACTACAGGTGGCCTTTATTCAACCCCCCCACCCGCAAAAACCCCCTTTGGGGTTCAGTTTTGTCAACTGAACCCCAAAGTGTGTATTAATAGCTTATCTCATCTCAGTATAATGATGGTGCATCTGTCCACATGAGTCAAATTAGAGACCAAATTAAGCTCAGTAACTGGTATGACGCAAGCACATTTTTCATTGTTTTTTTAACGTTAAAACCTAAAAACAAAATAGAATTGATAATAACATTGATGTACAATGCAGTTCATTTTAAATGTTTTTAAAAGAAGTCTCTAATGCTTACCAAGGCTGATCAAAAAAGCAATACAAATATACTAAGCCTGTGCTGAAATACAAATATTGTAAAATAAATGTTCAAATTAAAAGAAAACCTTTTTTTTATTATATTTCAAAATGTAATTTACTCCTGTGATAGAAAAGCAGAATTTTCAGTTTTCGGTTTTAAAAAACAGCATCTATTTGAATAGGATAAAAAATAGCATTTTTGTAATATTATAAATGTATAAAAAAATAAATGTTTTTGAAATGTTGAATGTTAAATCTTGAATGAAAACAATAAACTGCTTTGCCACAGCTTTCAAAAGAAATTTTCAATTTCAGAACTGCAACATTTTTCAGGAAAGTTAAAACTCTACAAATGCTGCTCAGCAGGGTTTGAAGTATAAATGACTATATAATAAATACAATGAGATGACACCATGCGTAACATATTTCCATAGTTTTTTTTTTCTCCTCCAGCTGTGGCAGTATCACTATGATTAAACTGATTAATTGTTCTGATTTTATCTTCTCAAGATTAGCAATCTGAATCGTTGAATCTGCAAATAATTGTGCGGTCCTGTTAAATAGCCTTTGTCAAGGGTGATGGAAGATGCTTATCTCAACATGAAATCACTCCCCACTAAAACCACAAGGAGAAGCAATACAGTGTCATTACGCAAGAGGGAAGAGCAGCCGGCTGCCCTAAAAACATCACACATGGACGGCATGACATCGGAAGTTGCAGATGGAAGGCAGCAGCTGTGAGCTGCAAAATCATTTAGAACTGTATTTTGTCAAGGGGTATTAATTTCCCCCAATAATTCAAATAATTAATGAATACCTCATGTTTATACATTCATTCATTATTTGTGACAGTTTTAGTGTTGTTGTGTCTAGTCTGCCTTTTCATTAGGGATTGATTGTTGCATGAGCTCTTTCATTGTTATTTTCATTGTCAAGTATTGTTGCGCCTGTTGGTCTGGCTTCTAACTCACCTGTACATTTTTCACTATGCGAAAGAAAAACAAATGATTTTGTTTTTGTTGTTGTTGTTGTTGTCGTTGTTGTTGTTATTTTATAAGTCTATATTCAGTGTCACAACAATTTCTGTGATTGTTATAATCTGGCCACTGCCATCTGAACTGAAAACACATTTCAGAACCATTTCCACCCCACCAATTGCAATTTTTGCTACAGTTTAAATTTATTAAAGCTTTTCACAATTTTTAAATACACTCTAAAAAATGCTGGGTTAAATACAACCCAGTGCTGGGTAAATATTGGACAGAACACATGCTGGGTTGTTTTCAACCAACAGTTGGGTTAAATGTTTAACCAAAACTTCTGGGCAGTAACCCAACCGCTGGGTCTAAACAACCCAATCGCTGGGTTCGTCTATATTTACCCAGCGCTGGGTTTTATTTAACCCAGCATTTTCTAGAGTGTAGCAAAGCAGCCTTCCAGCCCACACATTTTTAATCACTTTAATAGAAAAAAATGCATACATACTACATGCATACACAAGTAGATGAGCAGATGCGAACCAGGCAAATATTTTCATGCTGTTAGATTGGTACTTACAGAGCCAGGTCAAGCAGTAATGGTGGTGTTAGATAAGGGACTTTCATTAACCCCCATATTACCCTATCGAAATGCAGCATATCAGTAGCTCAGCCGTACACCTCTGTGATTCATGAGCACATTTGTGAGTAATAGTGTCTTTGAGAGGTGAAGTACATATCTCCTGGGTTATAATCTATTTAATTAAATGTTTTTTTTTTAATTATTTCAGAGAAGAGAGCATATTTTTAGTGTATTTCAGATTCTAAACCTCTTAAAACTATAGACAATGATGTAATAAAAATAATTTTAAAATAAACTATCTCCTTAGCAGGTAATGGTATTCTATAGCCTGCGGATATGTGCATAACACCAGCACCAGTGCTAAACGTGGCCATTTGCTATTTGTTTATATTTGAATCCAGTCTTTTTCACTATATCCATTTTCTACAAATATTTCACTCATTAACTGTGATTTATTTTGCCTCATTTGTATGAGGTATGAATGTTCTGTTATTTAAATCTTTACAGTTATGCTAATAAAGCTTTGTTCGCTCTAATTCTAAGAGAGCAATTAAAAAATAAAGTGAAATAATATTATCTATGTGTGTAGACAGTTACATGTTATTCAGTTGGCTGAAAAGCACCATATGATATGCCTAAATGGTTGGTTCCAGCGAGAGTATGATTTTAATTGTTTGATGCTCCTTTCACACTGTTTAGGCACCATTCACAGCTTTTTTGTTGTTGTTGTTTGAGGCATATCTAGACCTCCAGATTGTTTAAAAACTAAAATAATAAATCAAATCATCCAGCACATGACAGTGAACACAGAGGCAATTTAGCAAACACATTCTGAACATCAGGCATCAATAATTCTTAGCATACAGTATGTTAATTAGCTACATTTGCATTCGTCTACACTCTGTTGTCATGTCTGTGTAGTATAATGTGCACTTGAAATAATATGCCTTGTATATCTTTTATTACTTTTCTTTTCAATCCAGAACATTTCAAGACCTTTCCAAGCAGACAGAGCTGAGCTACGGAACGGTGAGAGACTCTGCTGTGTTCGAGTATTTCAGGGTGAAGGGCACGAACCCCTTGGAGCAAGACAGCACTTTCGCCGAGCTGTGGAGAACTATCAATAAAAATCAGGGACAGGACAACTCTGTGACCTCTCCTGCTGAAGGCATCCGCAAGGTATCAGACACAGAGTCCTGTTACTCACAGATGAGGTGGGGAGGGGGGATCAAGTGTCCACATATATAGCCTAATCCTAGGCTTTTCATACTTTATGATGCCAAGGACCCCTAAATATCAAGGCCTCTGTTTATTACATTTATAATGTTACAAAAAAATGTATATTTCAAATGTATTGTTCTTTTGAACTTTGTTCATCAAAGAATTCTGAAAAAATGTAACACTTTCCACAACATTTCAACATTTATAATGGTTAGAACTGTTTCCAAAATCAGAAAGAAGTAATAAATAAATAAACCATCATATTCTCATTATAATCAAGATTTCTGAAGGATAATTTGATCACATGAAAACTGGAGTAATGGCCTCTGAAAATTCAGCTTTGCCATCGCAGGAATAAATTGTGTTTTAAAATATATTAAACGGGTATTAAAATATAGAAAACGGGTAATTTAAATTTTAGTAATATTTCACAATGTTACTGTTTACTGTATTTTGATCAAATAAATGCAGCCTTGGTGAGCAAAAGAGACATTCAAAAACATTTTTAAAATCTTACCGATCCCAGACAATTGAACTGCTATCTATATTGTCTGTGGAAAAAAGTCTGATACATGTTGTTTTCAAAATCATAATATAAAAAATAAAACATTTACATGCAAATTTGGTTTTCCTAATGTCAAATATATATTGATAAAGTAAGACATTTTCCTGGATCAACATGTTTTGTTGATCCTGGATCAACATTACTGTCCAAAAATATGAAATCACATTCACCGTATAGGTATTACGTATGTATAAATACACACACATGCATGTATATATTTCAGAAAAATATGTTGTTATATATTAGATATATGTATTTATAATATAAATTATATTAATAAAAATATAGACATGTAAATACATGTAAATATTTTCAAAATATATACTGTATGTGCATGTATTTATATATACATAATAAATATACACAAAACACACACATACATTATGCAAACAAAAACGTTTATTTTGTCTGCGATTAATCGCGATTAATCATTTGACAGCACTAATATATATATATATATATATATATATATATATATATATATATGAAGAGCTCAGATGCAAAAGCCTCTAAATGCCATCTGAAATTTTCATCTAAAATGAGCATTTTTATCAGGCTCCTATGTGTGTGTGTGTATATATATATATATATATATATATATATATATATATATACACACTGTACACATATAGCCTACACATATATGAAGAGTTCATTTGCAAAAACCGATAAACGCCACTTAAAAATAAAATTAGCTGATTGCCGTGCATTATTCTCCACATATAGCACGATCTGAACCCTAAACACGTTTTGTCAAAAAAAAAAAAAGACGGTATTGTCCACTTCCAGAGCATCGCGAGTTCACATTTTACTGCAGAAGCCTACAAGTGCCCTTGTTGTTTTAGAACAGAAGCCGATAAGTCCATTTTAGCGAATGAGTGCGCTGTATTCAGGTCAGGTGACAAGGCTACTTTCACTTTGAAAAGGCGTGCTAGCTGAGAGGAGTTTCGTCAAAGCTGACTAAAAGTGATCGAGTATAGATCATTTCGATGAACTTGATGAACCTGTGATATCTTCTTCAGGGCGTAAAAGGAAAATAAAAGCTGAAACGTTTTCACTTAGCCTTGCAAAAGCAGCGCATTAAAATGGTGAGGAAAAAGCTCTGTGTAATCACATACATACAGTCTATGATCGCAACAACAGCAACGTTTGTCAGGCATCTACATTGTCAACTGAGGAGATTACAAATATTAAACGAGTGGTTTTTTTTAACTCTAAAACACGAAATGTGGAGTTAGCTGCTTTTGCTATAAAACAAACTATTAATATGTAAAAAAAAAAACATACTTTCAATGAACTTTAATTTTGTAAATTACCTGTATTTGATTCAATTATTATTACTTAATCAGAACTACCCAACTGCAGTTTGATTGATATTACTTGGAATGCACAATAAAAAAAACATGACTTCTGAAAAAAAAATAAAAATGGAGTTATCGTTTTTTTCAAATGGACTTTTCATAAATACATGTGTGTATATATATATATATATATATATATAAACACACACACACACACAGCACAGGAATGAATGATGATGATAAAAGAAGCTGTTATTACACTGAAAGGCTCAAACCTAATCAGCACCAGCAGTGTTAATCAGAGTGGAGAGCTGTCCGTGGTTATGAATTTCTGCTATATAGTAATTCGTAAGAGCTGTCCGTGGTACTGGTAAGAGCTCTTCTGTGCACTACCATGTGCATGATACTGGCTGGCTATTGGTGGCTCTTTGTAATCCAAAGCATGTCTCACAGAACACAAAAAGAGCCCATCAGCAAATTGCAGTCTGTTTAGCTTCGAAATAGGACAATTCTGGCATCTTGCATCATTAAAGAGGGAAAAGGAAATGTAGCATGCAAGTCTGACAGAAAACATGAGAAAACTGCTTTAGACTATCAAGATAAATATTCATGGCTCAGACAATGTAATATCATCCATATTGTGCGAGTCGTAAAAATTATTCAGATTCTGCTGAATGCATTCATGTATTTATGCTTGTTTGGAAAAACTTTCAAAGTCACTTTGTATACAAACTGTTGCTGATGCCAAGGGAATCTTTAAGACACTTGATATCCACATCAAACCCTTTGCTAAAACTTCAAAAATTGCAGCTATTGAATTTCACAGCTCATCTTATTGTCACATATCCACTGGCATGCTTCTTTCAGGAGACATTACCAAACCATGAATCTCTTTATGAGAGTTTTCAGCCCAGTTACATAACTGGTTATTAAGCTAACAATTCAGCATGCTCAGAATTGATTTCTTAAGCAGAATGAAAAGAGACAAGACATAGAGAAATTGAGGCCTGTACGGCTGCACCCCCGCACTTTGGATGGTGCTGCATAATGCTATTGTCAGGCCATCCATGCCGAAGTGTTTAACTGCCAGTAATTGCCCAACAGATTCACATATATACGAGTGTTTCTTCAACTGTGACCACTTTTGTCCCTGTGGACTAGAAAATAAATTCTCTTACAGCAAACATTTCACACCCTCACTAGTTTAATGTGTTTGCTAGTTTAATGTCCAGTAGTGTATGGACATTTATCACTGGAGAATTTTGTGGGGGTTTTTGCCTTTTTTTACCCTAAAAGTCACAAAACTTTTATGTGGTAGAAGTGGGTCAATAACCAATGGACAGTTTACCATCACACACACACACACACATACACATACACATACACATACACATATATATGTATATATGCATATACATATATATATATATATACACATAAAAAATATTTGCTAAAAGTCTAAATTACTGTCTGCACAACAGACCAGAAAAGCGTTGTAAAAAATATTTAGAAGAAAAAAAGTCTCTTATGCTCATCAAGGCTACATATATTTGATCAAAAATACAGTAAAAACAGTAATTTTGTGGAATAATATTACAATTTAAAGGAACAGTTTTCTGTATGAATATATTTTAATATAAATGTAATTTATTCCAGTGATGGCAAAGCTGAAATTTCAGCAGCCATTACTCCAGTCTTCAGCTTCAAATGAACTTTTAGAAATCGTTCTTATATGCCGATTTGGTTCTTAAGAAACATTCCTTATTATTTTCAGTGTTGAAACCATTGTTGTTTTTGCTTTTTAATACTTTGTAGAAACCATGATACACTACAATTCAAATGTTTGTGAAAAGAAAAAAGTAAGAAAAATGAACATTAACACTTTTATTTAGGAAATGTCAATGTCAACTTTATTTATATAGCACCATTAAAAACAACAACAGTTGACCAAGGTGCTGAACAAAATATCAAAAACCTTCAATAAAAACAGTGACAACATGACAGATTTCACACACTTAAAATCACAAAATACACAAATTAGCTAAATGCTAAGGAGAATAGATATGTTTTGAGCTTTCCCTTAAAATCATGTATCGTAGAAGCAGTTCTAATGTAAACAGGTAAACTGTTCCAGAGTTTCGGTGCAGCAATGGAAAAAGCACGATCACCTCTCAGTTTCAACCTAGCCCGCGGAACATTTAGTTGTCTCTGGTTGGATGACCTCAGAGACCTTACTGGATTGTGAATGGAGAGTAGATCCGACAAATATTCAGGTGCTAGACCATTCAAACATTTAAAAACCAGTAGCAACACTTTAAAATCAATTCTGAAACGGACTGGGAGCCAGTGCAGAGAAATTAAAACTGGAGTAATGTGTTCTCGTTTTCGAACACCTGTAAGAAGCCTTACAGGAAAGATGCATTGCATTGATCGAAAGTGAAAGTACATTTATGTTACAATAGATTTTTATTTGAAATATACACTGTTCCTTTGAAATTTGTATTCATCGAAGAATCTCCCCAAAAATACTTCCATCAGTTTCCACAAAAATATTAAGCAGCAAAAACTTTTCATCATTGATGATAATAATAAGAACCATTATTAATAATTAAGCCCCAATGATAACACAGTAAAAAATAAGTATATTAGAATGATTTCTGAAGGATCATGTGACACTGAAGACTGGAGTAATGGCTGCTGAAAATTCAGCTTTGTCATCACAGGAATAAATTATATTTTTAAATATATTATTCCACCTGTATACATTTGATAGATTTGCTATCAATGCTTTAATAGGTTGAGAGTATCCAAATCCTACTAATGGATGTACACTTGAAAGACAAACTGTAAATATCATTTCAGGCAGTGACGGATATTTGTAGTACTTTACAAAGAGATAGGGAAAATTTCATGTTTATATAGAAGAGCCAGGAGACGGAAGCTTCTTTGTCATTTCTTCTTTGACATTCTTTTTTTCTTTGTACTTGTCATATGAAAGTTTGTCACAACTGTGTGGCTGCGATAGAGCCTGAGTTTAAAAGAAACAGAAAGGAGAGCGGACGCTTGTGCTGCTTTATGTAGTCTGGTGGGGGAGGGGGAAAGCCATTTTCCCAGGAGAGAGAGCAAAATCTCTTGAAAAACAAAGCGGGGGAGGCTAGTTTCAAGAGAAGAAACAAGTTCAAAGCCATCTCATAACTTTCAGTGAAATATAAACATCTTTCATTTTGAATGATGTCTGTGACCTGTCTGACAAGAACTGAGTGACTGAAAGGAGAAGCTCTCCATCTCATGATAACCTCCGGATTTGTTTACGTTACTATTATCAAAAACACAAAACACTGCCATGATGTTCAGCCATACATGGGCAAATTAAACACTGAACCGTGTGTGTGGTTTCTCTCAGGTGAAGAGGGATCCGTACGCCTTCCTGTGGGACATGGCGGTGTTAGAGTACGCCGCTCTGACAGATGATGATTGTACGCTGGTGGTCACAGGAAACAGCATGAGCAGCAAAGGATACGGCCTGGCTCTGCAGCACGGCAGCCCCTACAGAGATCTCTTCTCGCAGAAGTGAGCGAGTGTATATGTGCAATATGATCAGAAAGAAAGATACAAGTCGTTAAACTAGCTGAAGGATAGACACCGTCGTTTCAATCATTTCAAGTCAATATCAAGCTCCAAAGCTTCGCAAACATCACACTGCATGACTGTGATGGATTGTTTCCCTTTTTCTTTCATCATCTGTCCTTTCTCTCATTTACATTACATTTATTTCCTTGGCAGGCGCAGTCTTGCCGGAGAACCCATGAATCGTGTTGAATCACCAGTGTCTGCTTCTCGGTGCATTTATCTTCATTCCCACCCATCCTTTCTTCTCTCCACTGGCTTTAAAGCACCTCACCCTGCAGCCCTTCATTTGTTTGACTATAATTTGCATTCATATTTTCAGCTCGTACCGACGCTCTGCTCACATACTAATTAGCTTTAGGGAGGTAAGCTCGCCGGCAATTAATAATTCACATATCAGGAACATCGGGGCCTCGAAATGCATTTTCATGAAGGATCCTCTACAATCACCTTTCAGTCTGTTATGGGGAATTAGAATCAAACATGTTTTAAATTAATACCCAGGACGATTGCAGTTGAACAGACTTTATTTTTCAACCTTTGACATTTCCGTTTCTATCATTAGTTATTGACCTTTTCCTCTGGATTCTTTACAAATTTTTTGAAATGTATAACTACTAAGAAAACCTGTCAATGAATAAAGAGAAAGCAAATTATTAAGACTCTATAGAAGACCAAATGTTTATTGCCATTGCTGAAGTGATTTTTCTTCACTGCTTTACAAAGTTTGTCAGCACTCTTTAAGGACCTTTTATCTCTTGTCTTTCAACTGAGAAGATAACTGCCTCACTTTTTACTTTTGAAAACCACAAGTTTTATTTTTCCATCGTTTGTTCCATGGCCAATGAATGTAATACAGGGGTTGGACAAAATTGTGTCCAAACAAAACACAGGACTATTGCAGCAAAGTGACAGAAAACATCACCTTGAAGACCACAAAAACTGACCACATAAGCCACTTCACAAAGCCAGCATCCATGAAAGAGTTGCAACTGCTAAAACTTTAATCACAGGCACCAATACTAAAATGCAAAAGATGGTGTCATGATCATAAAACCTGGGCAGTTGGAACACCAAGATGAACTTCAACATCTAAAGCAGCTGACTAATTTTGTTTATGTTTTCATAGACAAAATTCAGCTGGAGACTATTCAAAATGTGCATGAATCTATTCTAAGACATCTGGAAGCTGTTTTAAAGGCGAAAGAGGGTAAAACACCTTCAGAAATATTGCTTATTTCTCATATTTTCACATTATTTTGTCCAACCCCTATATTTGCCTCATTATCACCTGAGAGACATATTTTGTTCTGAACTTCCCTCTTGTAATAAAGTTTTCAACAAAGCGGTGGAAAAGGCAAAATCAGTAATTTCAGAATGTGTAGTTTTTTTATTATTCAAATGAAAGCAATGACAGATTAGTAGCTCAGCCCTCTTAACAATCCATTTTCCTTTTAACTTCAGGATCCTTGACCTGCAGGAGAAAGGAGACCTTGACATACTAAAGCAGAAGTGGTGGCCGCGAAAAGGTCGCTGCGACCTGGACAAGCACGCAGAGCCCCAGCCGGAGGGCCGTGCCCTGAGACTGCACAGCTTCGCTGGGGTCTTCTGCATCCTAGCGGCAGGGCTGCTGCTGGCCTGCCTGGTGGCTGCTCTGGAGTCATGGTGGAACGGGCCACGCTGCCAGCGGGCACAGCCCAAAGAGGTGACCCCACAGGCGGCCAAACTACGGCCAACCCCTGCCCACCGCGCCCAGGACTGTACAGCCACTGCCACACTCTACTTTATGGATCCAGACGCCACTGACGCAAGCCCCGATTTAGTCGAGCTCCAGTACACCCAGCTATAGGTGTGACCATTAAGAACTTACTGCCTCCCATTTGCTGAAGTGTTGCCAAAGAGAAGGCAAGAGGGAAGGGTGAAGGGGGAGGGAATCACTCAAGAAAAGTGCAAGATCACCTAAGAAAAAAACCCAGATCAAATCTTTGATTATTAAAAGGGATAGTTCACCCGAAAATGAAAACCAGGCATCATTTACTCACCCTCATGTTGTTCCAAATCCGTATGAATTTACTGTCTTCCACAGAACACAAAAGAAGATATTTTGAAGAATGCTTAAATTCGACATGAAATGTAAATTCACCATATCTATTTTTAAAATGAGTGTTATTGATCTTATTTTTGGGGTTTAATGTTTATTTATTTATTTCAATTAATTTTTAATCAAAATGTCATAAACTGATCTTCCAGCGAAACAACATTCTTCTCTCTGGTGATGAGGACCAGATTTTTCCAATCATTTAGTCTACTGAAACGCCACCCCTGCATGCTTGCATTCATCTGCCTGTTTTTGACTGCAATATCTTAAAATCCAATCAACAACCAATTTATATATTTTTTTATTTGACAATCCGTTATACTCAAATGTACATCACAATTTGGAAAAAGTTCTTCCGCTACTTGTTTTGTGACTTTGTCGGTAACACTTTATTTTAGGGTCTCTTAACTAGTTGCTTATTAGCATGCATATTACTAGAATAGTAGCCATTTATTAGTAGTAATTAAGCACATATTAATGCCTAATTCTACATGATCTTATTCTACATCCCTAATCCTACCCAATACCTAATCTTAACAACTACCTTACTAACTATTAATAAGCAGCAAATTAGGAATTTATTGAGGGAAAAGTCATAGTTAATAGTGAATAAGTGTTCACTATTCTAAAGTGTTACCACTTTGTCTATATTATGAAAGTCAATGGAATCCAAAACTGTTGTACTCCAAACAAAACATAAAGGTAGCATGAAATGAATCCACATGATCCAACCTCAAATGTCATGCCATTTGGTCACAAACCAGTGAAAACTGGTTCATGTTTTCTAATATCAGAAAACATCTTCTGTAAGTTTTATTTTGCCATATTTTTTATAATTTCTTGCTACTTTTGTGTCTTTTTTGGAACTTGAAAGTTTTGGTACCCATTGGTTTTATACTGGAAACAAACAGCTAAAACGTTCTTCTAAATATCTTCTTTTGTCTGGAATTCATACGAGTTTGGAACCACAGTAAATGATGACAGAATTTTCTTTGTTTGGATGTACTATCCCTTTAAGTGGAGATGATAGTTTTTGTATTCAAACTCATTAGCGCAGTGTTATGGGCAACTACAAGTGTCGTTCCATTCATTAAATTGTTGTTTCCAAGTAGCTTTCTGCATACAAACATCCCCAATTTGCAATATCGGTCAAATATACTACTTCTGCTGCTTCTGCTAGGTTGTTAGGGCAAAGGTTGTACCTGGATCCCTAAACTAAAGTGTGTGCAATGAGAAAGCCAGTGACTTATTGACTTATGTTCAAGTGTTCTGCAGTTACTCTTCCGTCCTTGTCTCCTCTCCTTCTTTCTTTTCCCTTTGGTGATATCTTGAGCCGAGGCAAGCACGTTGGTGAGAGCAACAGCTCATAAACCACATAATATAGTTTAGGAACGTTGATTGTCGATAACATATTATTAAATTTTACAGACATTGTTGAATAATAACGATCAGACGTCTGTTTTATGACTACCATTTGTCAACTGCTTGAAATTTGGCTGGATTTGAATTAATAGCACATAAAGAGATAAGAACTTTTACTAGCTTTCAGACTATATTGCTTTCACCAACCAACTCCTTGTTCTCGCTTTAAGGTGCTCAGTCTGCCGTATGCCTGTACAATTTGAGTCTTTCTTTTATGTATGGTTTTGTTTGGTTTATGATACACTGTAAGAAGGGAGTCATTGGAGCTCTGGCAAGCAATAAGAACCACACGATAACCAACTTGACACATTTTACGTTTTATATCCCTCTCTGTGTCTTCTTATTGCAATTATATGCCAATGTCCAGTCAGTCACGGGTTTTCTATGGTTTCATACAGGACACTAAGGGCTGCACTCTGGAGATGGCGTCTGGGTCATTGGCATATAATGAAATTGCAACTGCTGCAGGATGCACACGGGACGTTTGGCCAGAGAGAGAAAGAGACTGGGAAGACACGCAGGCTTTTTACACAGGTCAGCCGAGACCTGAGCAGGGATACCTGTCAGTGGGGTGAACAGGGCTTGATAATGTAGAGTCATTTAGAGGAAGGACGAGCGTCCTCCTGGAGCGGGTTAGGACTACAAATCAATCAGATTATATATGTGGATGTGGGTGGTGCAGTAATTATGACTCACTCATGCAAAGAGAACTAACTGATGACAGATACCCAGGCAGAGTCAGAGACATTAATTCATCCATATTGTGTGGATTAATAAGTACTTTCTGTTTAGAGTGATGATTTTATTCATGGAGTCTCTTTGCCAAAGCAGCACTAACAGGAATCCCACTGTGTGCCTCTCCATTTCGCTCCACATACTCATCAAATTCATCATCTGTTTGTCATCCATCAGATCGCCCATTCAGTGGCCACACTGATGTCCCAAAATATTGCAATCTGGAATCCAAAAGGAGATTGGCCTCCAGTTGTGTTGTTTGTCACAGCTGTAAGTGCCCCAAATTGGGTGTATTTTAATGGCGAATTAATGCATTTTTAATTAGAGCCACATTCAGACTTTCTTCTACAGCTGCATGAGCTCTGCAGTCATTATCTCTTCATTGATCTTATGACTCAGAAACATAGTCTCATAATGTGACACCTCTAATTACCCATAAATGGTACAAAACCGTGGAATATACAGCTGATTCGCTGGTATCGACCGGGCTAGAGACCTAAGACCTCTGCAATTGAGTTAAAGGACCGGTTCACCCAAAAGTGAAAATTCATTCACTGGTTGTCGTTCCAAACCTGTATGGCTTGCTTTCTTCTGCGAAGCACAAAAGGAGATTTTTAAAGCACGTTTTCGTCCGTATAAGGAAAGTCTGTGGGGTCATCTTTTGTGTTCCACATAATACAGGTTTGGAGCAACACAAGAGTGAGTAAATGACGGAATTTAATTTTGGGGTGAACTACCCCATTAAAATGGAAATGATGCATTACTGAACTGACTTGTACAAAACAGAGAAGAAGAACAGTGATTAACAGAGTAGTCCTGGATGTAACGGTTATCAGTGTTGAATGAATGCTTCATAGTATCAAGTTCAACCTCCTCACTCTCTTATGGAGGATGCATGGCATGAGAATTAAATGACTGTATGGGAAAAAATGTAAGCAGTTAGCAGCCTGTTAATGTTGGCTTGATTCTTTCATTAAGTGGCACGCCACAGCATCACTGGCGCATGACCGAAGCTATTTCACGGCAGTGCATATCAAAGAATGAAGAAATACTCCCTTCAAGACTCCTCCGAAATAAGCCCGAAACATTGAAGCTCCAAAGCATGTGTTTGCAATTCAATTTATGGCCCATGTTTCCCAGCACTCGCTCTCATTTGCATCATTGATTTCTTTCATTTCGCAACTTTTCGTATATGAAGCTTTTTTAGCAGTACAGACCTTTTGCTTGCTGGAGCGGGTGGGAGAAGAGATGGATTTGATTTGATTTTTATGAGATTATTCCATGCTGTCAGTAGTACGTTGTGTAATTGGTATCATTAATCAGAGCTGATGTGATTGTTGGAGTCCCTGGTAAACACCTGCTCTTTTCTGAAAGATTGCACGCACTTCCACATTCTTTTCATTCACATCTGTTCTTGCTCCAGTGCCCGTCCACTCTTCATTTCTCGCTTATTCTTCTTTTTTCTTTCTTGCCTTTTTCCACCCCACCGATCAATTCCCACCCCTTTCATCTTTCCCCTCGCCTTAGACTCTGTCTCAATCTCCCCGTTTCTTTGTCGTTCCCAGGACAAAGAGGTGAATCTGGAGCAGGTTCACCAGCGTTTGAGTGGGCTGATGGAGGACGATCTGGCGCACAAGCAGCTGCCAGGTCAGTCTCTGGAGATTTCTGCCCTGGACATGGGCAGCATGCGGCCACAGCAGAGCTCCCAGGAAGCCATGAGAGATTTCCCCCCTGGGGGCCTGTCCGTGACTTCCTTCCTCCAGGAGGGTCCTGGGGTCGGCCGCGTGCCCGGACGGAGCCTTCCCCTCCCTCTCAGCAGTTCCACTCTGCCACCCTCCATGCGCTGCAAACACCGGGCACCCAACGGAGGCCTTTTCCGCCAGAGCCCCGTAAAGACACCTATGCCCATCTCTTACCAGGCAGTGCCCGGGGGACCCATCCCAGAAGCCATTGATCCAAGCCATGGGACCTCTATTTGAGCCGACCGGTCTGAGCGTTCTAAAGACTGCCAACCAGCCGATCACAAAAACCGGGTTTGGACCAGGTCTGGTTGCATTTATACAATTACATACATACAAACCGATACGGAGATCTCTCTTTTTTTCAGTACAGATACATACGACTGTGAGACGCTGACTTTCCTTGCCTGTACATATTTGTATATAATGAGAGACAGCAGTGGTCAAAGTGTATTTTGAATATTCATGATTTTTTTGAAGTTGAGTTTAAAAGAAGTAATTACCTATAATACAGACTGTTTGAATGGCTTTGTAAATTTTGTTCTAAAATAAAAATGAGAATTCCTTGTGGATGTTTTCTAAGTGCCACGTTTAAAGATTTTCATTTGAAGGAGAAGAGATGGGGAGAAAACAACTGAGACAGAAACAATCTGTAAATCTTTTGATCTCTTAATTTTTTGTTTAATATAAAAGAAGCTTTAAAGAGAAATGAATCAGAGGAACTGCAGGTTTGGGAGGCACCGCTCACGTAACGTTTGATCCCAGGGAACAAAGTTTTAGTAGCAGCTCTTCATCATATACTCTCAGAGTGTGTATGGAAGGTGTGGCTGTCTTAGTCTTTGACAGCCACGTGTACAAAATCATCTGTAGAACAGCATACAAACACTCGCCTTTAATATCAAATACATTCTAAAACAGACATATGTACATTAAATGTACCTGAAATTCTGCGTACTCATATGTAATGGCTACATTTGAGTCTTTTTATAATGTTCTCTAAAAAGAGAGACAAATATAAACATATCAACATTAACGATGTTGCTTCTCTTTAGCAGAAAACTGAACAATTAAAAAATCTTTCTTTATCCTGTTCCTGAAACCAGCAGTGATTTTAACATGTTGGAGGAAAATCACCGTGGTGTTTGAGATACTTTTGGTTATAAAATAAACTCTTTTGCATCAAATCTTTTATCCACTTAGTGTTTATTGGTATGATTATCTTTTTACAAACTAAAATAATGTTCATCTCACAGTTAACTACATTTATTAATATAGGTAAATTTATAAATACATGATGGTTAATATTTCTTTGTGATACAATTTCAAGTTAATTTATAAAACTTGGAATGTTAAAAATGTATTAGACCGTTCAAATGTTTGGGGTCTTTTTTTAATGAAATATCTAAAAACTTTTATTCAATATGCATTAAATGCATTAAACTTATCAAAAGTGACATTATATAAAGTTACAAAAAAAAGCAGCACAATAAATGTTTCTTGAGCATCAAATCAGCATATTAGAATGACTCCAAAGACTTGCTGTCGAAAATTCAACTTTGCCATCACAGGAATAAATTACACAAAAACTATATTAAAATTGAAAAAAATCATTTTAAATCAAAACATTTCAGCCCTGGTGAGCATGAGACTTTCAAAAACATTAAACAATCTTACTGACCTCAAGCTTTTGAACAGTAGTCTGTGTAGAAATTAGCATTAAGCAAGAATTAATTCATGATACCCAATGCGTAATAGACAGCTTGATCAATACAGAGTGATATATTTGTACTAGAGTGCAGTTCTTCACTGTCAATCAAAAAAATGTTTTACCTGTTTCATTAAGACTATATCCAGTATATTAAGGGGATAGTCATAAAAGATGAAGTGATTTCTTGTGGTGTTGTGCAGTGCCCCCAGGCTTCATCTTCAAAATAATGTTCCATCCACCTCAAATACTAATAATGATCAACAACTGACATTCCCCTGCAGAGCAAATCAATGGAAGCATTAATTATACAGTTTGTTTTCAAATAAACTCTACATGACTATTGATTTTCAGAATCCTCTTGGTGTGCACTTAGTCAAAACCAAGTCTTGCTTCTTATTTCCACTAATGAACATAACCACAAACACAAGCAATCGGCAATTCTAAACAGCAGTCATTTTTTCGACCAGCTGGTTTATGCTTCTCACTTTGTTGCTAAATCACATCACCACAGGCCAGGGTTTACATTTAGTATGTTGCAGGGATAACACTTGCCAAATATCTCCAATGTCAAGCTAAATAAAAAGGTCAAGGTAGTGCCCAGAGTCCCTAAGGCTACATGAACACACCGGATTTCAAGTGCTCAAGCCCTTGAGTTGTTTGTCAGGTGAACAGACTGGCGATGCCCTCCCTGTCCCTCCTGCCAGCTGTGTCAATAAGATCTAGGGCACCACGTGGATGCCATGACTGACCCTGCAAGGGCAGAAGACATTAAAGCATGTTGTCAAAAGTTACACACCTCAACACACATACTAAACAATATAAATCCGCCTAGCAATTGTAAGAAGATTTTTTGGAAGCCTTTAAAAATGTATATACACTGTATTATTTAGCTGATGGTTTCACTGACATATTTGTTCATGTCTGGGTGATCCTTTTCATCTCAGGCTTTTATTAAACCATAAAAGGATGTATCGAATTTCTGAGTCCTAGCACCCATGAAATGCTAAAAGCCCTGAACACAGAATCCAGACTACATTTTTATGCCATGCATATTTGTGGGAAGATGCAGTTTCACAGCATGTTCTGAAATGTTTGGCTCAACTTCTAGCTTAATATGGTCTAAAAAGTTGAGACCTGTCATATTTGATCAAAAGGCCTCTTCTGGCTGGCATTGCTAAAAGCATGCTAATATTGCAGCTCGCTGCAGATCAATGTATTGATATGAGGAACATGTGCAGCATTTGTGAGACCATTCAAGGCTTGTTTTACATATCTTGTGTTTTTCAAGACTTGTTTATCAATCAATTACAAAGTATTTGGAATTACATAAGGGATGCAGTGATACTAAAATTCTCAGCAGCCTATTATTCAAAATGACATCTAATAATGACAATAGCTGATTATTTATGACAGATACTGATAGTTTGGTTTTCTTAAGGAAAAAATTATATAGGGAATTATATTAATATTTAAACATAACCTCTGATGTTCATTCATATTTATTTCGTGCTTTAACTTGTATTGAAGTGGAAGCGATGACATCCTCTCTACTGCCACTTGAACTGAGGCACTACAGCGATCTGTCACGCCACATTTAAGAGCGTCAAAATGGGATTTATTGTTTGAATTTTGTGATAATATTGAAATTATTTGAGAGTTGAGATCGATTTCAATTATCGGTTTGATAAGGCGCACTACAAATAATGTTTTAAGAAGGGAAACACCACAGACCTGGCAACCATGAGTTGAACTACAGGTAATTAATAGGGTCAAACAGAACCTGCGTTAACGTTTTTTTTTGTTTTGTTTGTTTTTTTATGAGATTAACTTCAACAGTCCTATATTCTGCACAAGAGCCATTTGAAGTCTGACATGTTTTTTCATGCTTTTTTGATTGACAGGATATAATGGGTCCTCATATGCTGTTTTTAAACAACCGATACTGATTTGTGGCCGATACATCAGTATGTGTAGCATATTTACGCTTTATGATAATACATGCCATTTTGAATATGCTGAACTGTCTTACAACAAATCTGATGGCCGATAAATAGTGGTTAATTTCTATCATGCGAGGAGGGTTAAAATATATATAGACATGGATGGACTCAAAAGCATGAACAAAAAGACAGTGCAAGGCGACTGTTTTGAATGCAAATGTCAATCATATCTATCTCAATTGAATGATGAAAGCTTTGGGGCCAGGGCTAAACTGTGAATAGAAGGTAATTGCTCTGAAGACACTTTCAGATTGAGAATGCCTTTGCATCATTAACACGTTCATAAAAAGATTGCAGATGTTTTATTAATATCCTGTTTTTCTGAAGAAATGATTGGCACTTTTGTGGTCTGGGGAAAAAAATCTTTCCCAATAATTTCATAAGCAGTGGGGCTCTGATATGCAAAACCATGAGTCCTAATTATAGCAGCAAAATATGAACACAACACAGCGGCCAAAGATGATACTGATGCTTTAGAGTCTCACTAATATGAGCCCATTAGTCATATAAATGAGTGCATGAAAAGCTGCAGAATTGGGGGGAAAAAACACAGAGCTCCCTTCATACCACAACAAATCATTCAAGATTCAGTAGCGATACAGATGCAGCATGACTTCCTGAAAAACATCCAGCCAAGACAAAAGGATAAAACAAAACCCCACATCAGTACACAATTTATGATGGAAAATATTTTACACCTGATTTTGGCAAACCTCAGACTTCCACCCGTGACACAGCGGGCTTCAGTAGTGCAGGCAGCAAATGACAAGCCCCTCGCCTTATCTACTGTAGCACACAAACTAGAACCCTAACCTTGAGAAGTCATTTTGCTAGATCAATATTTGCCAGACGGAAAGATTGAGAGGCAGGCGGAATACTGCGGCTTAGAAGAGATGGAGGGAATATCAAT
>JAFVLL020025890.1:0-28974 GCA_021397915.2 Tor tambroides | reverse complement strand
CACCACTTCCCTTTCTCCCCTTTTCTTTTTCAAAATTAGCCCAGTCGCGTTCCGAGTAAAATACACGTTTTTTGGCGGGTTTCCCTGGTAAAATTCGCATTGCAGGGGTTAAATATTACGTTATTGGCTTCGCTTCAACTTGCGAATATGAAAAACAACCTGCGGCAACAATGTTAAAGTAGCCCAATTCCGCGGGAAAAACGCGGACTTGGCAACACTGTCGCTAGGTATCTTAACCTTAAATAGAAGCACAAATTAAGCTTGCTTGACTTCGTAAACACCGCTAATAATCAAATTACACTTGTCCAGGTGTAACATGTTAAATAACTGGCAGCTTGTAGCATGATAATACATGTTATGGAAACATTATCAATATGAAGACTTGCCAAGAATTTTCTGGAATTCAATTATGTGGTAATGGTAAGTCAGATCGAATCGTACATTAACTTCTATTTAGATACCTATGCAGACTCTGATTACAATCAAAATATTAAATATGAAATTACTCTCATGGATAATCAAAACAAAGATTTTCCAAAGACATCAGTCTAGATGTTAATTAAAAATGCTATCAATATAAGCTTTGGGCTATATATTGGTCACTGAAAATCTGATGCCCATATGGACATGTATCCCTTCATGCACCAGGGCACTAAGCTCCTGATCGGACTGTTCTCTGTGTTTATATCCACACAGTCCATTCTGCTCTGAGATCCTTATCAATCAGAGCTCAGTGAAAGACGGCTTTATTCAATAACTTCTGTGTAAATTGCTGCACTATCAGCCACATCACTCCAAAACAGAGAGAAGGTATTTTAAAAGCCGTTCTCATCTGTGACCCATTGAGAGCACTGGACATGTTTATTAGACGGGTCACGTGACCCTCCATCCCGCTGCGTTTGGCTCTAAATGAAGAATCCTCCGAAGGGACTCTCTCCTGGCCTTAGATGAGAAACATACAGAATGCAAGTATGCAAACGTAGAATGTTTTGCCAATGCATTGTAAGTGCTCACACTGTACATAATTAACATGTATTTTTGCAGTACTTATTAATTCAACAACACATTATATTGAACCAGTGCAGCTAAAAGCAACTGGTTTTGCTCCAGAATCCAGATGTTACAGCATGCATTTGATTTAGGGATGAAGATTTTAAAATTCTTCCCAATACCACTAAGTCTATACTACACTGCAAAGATTATTTTCTTACTCAGCATTTTTGTCATTTTCCCGTACAAATATATAAACATTAAGACGCAAAATGACTTAAGATATTAAGTCTTCAAAAATGTAAAATGTATAAAAATTAACTTAAAACAAGAAAAATATCTGAGTAGGGTCAGAAAAATAAACTTACTTCAAAGGGAAAACAAGTTTATTTTTTCTGACTCCACGGGATATTTTTCTTGCTTTAAGCTTAAAATAACTTCATTTTGATATATATATATGTATAGAAAACAAGACTAAATATCTTAAGTCCTTTTGATTTTAAAGTTAATGCATCTTCATTTAAGAATGTTTAGATATTTACATACTGAAAAACAACACAAAACACTAAGAAATAAAATCATTTTTTGCAGTGTATCTTGTCTAAATGTAACTAAAATTAATTATTTTAAATGCACAAGTCAAGCACAGCATTATAATGTATAATATACAACTGGATATTCATTTTGAAATTTTATATTTACTTTTAACAGTGTTTTTTTAATTACTATTTTTTTTTCTTAAAGGGTTACTCCACCCCAAAATGAAAATTTTGTCATTCATTACTCATCCTCATGTCCTTCCAAACCGGTAAGACCTCCGTTCATCTTCGTCAGCTGCGCCATGGATACGTTTTCTACGTTTATTTACGCTTTGATTTGAACAAAAACAGCGTATCCGTGTGGTGCGGCTGACACAGAACAGCGTACGCTTTTTACGTTCAGTGGATACTCTCCAAAATGGCGCTACGGTGACGCAGATGAGACGAATTGTTGAACAAAGTCGTTATTTTTGTTTTCTTTGCGTACAAAAAGTATTCTCGTAGCTTCATAAAATTACGGTTGAACCCCTGATAATCACATGGATGATTTTACCGATCTCCTTGCTACGTTTCTGGACGTTGATCGTGTTAATTCCATTGCTGTCTATGTGTTCCGAAGATGAACGGAGGTCTTACAGGTTTGGAACGACATGAGGGTGAGTAATTAATAACAAAATTTTCATTTTGGGGTGGAGTAACCCTTTAAAGATTAAATTAAAGTGAGAATTAGATGTAAAACACGAGAATTGCATGCACAAATACACAATATTGACCAATGCTGGTAAATAATATTGACAGTTCTTGCTTTGACTGGGAATCAAACCCATGACCTTGCCGTTGCTAGCGGCCTGCTCTACTGTTTGAGCAGCAAGACGGCTATTTTCTCAGTTACTGATTTCAGGCCTAAGGGTTCACCATCCTCTCTGCCAGCTGCTGCTTGTGCAGTGAAGATGGAGCTGTCAAAACCTTTTCCAGATTCTTCCCTGCACAATGCTCAATTCAGCTGGTTATTCTTAGGAACAGACAACATGACCTTACAAGCGCTCTGCTCGTGTTTGTTCGGGTTTGATACGTGACAGCGAGACCCGGAGCCCCTGCCAGCCTGCGACGGAGCCCGTGGATCGTGAACTCTGTTGGGACGCGACACACCGGACATGTGAAAACCTGCTCAGGAAGTCTCTCCTTCTGCCAGTCGCACAAGCCAGTTGATTTAGCCACTGAGGTGTGAAGCTCCAGTTGTCTGCAGTCGCTGCGTTCCTCTGCGTGAGTCACTTTTGGGAAACTCGCACCCACGTTGGGAAGAAGCGGTCGGGGGAAAGCGATTGTGCAGAACGAGAAAGGGAAAAGCCGCCCCTTTTCAAGAAGTTACACATTTTACGAGCTCATAATTAAAGCCTTTGCAGCTTTTCCCAAGCGGCTTTCTGCCCCCCTTCGAGACTCCATATTAGTCAATACCTTTCCCGATGATTTATGAGGCTGTTGCAAGAATCTGCTTTATGTTTCATACATTTAAAGACACTAGTCATAATCATGACCTCAACATCATCAAATGGGAATGTTCAAGAAATGACAATGCTCACTTCGCTTTGAGAAAGAGCACTAACGCTGGATCTAGATGGCCAGATGATTGCGATGACTTCATGGCATCGTGACGCTCCCGATTCAAGGGGCCAGACGCAACCGGAGCCGACGTTCATCATCATTTCTTCCCTGCGTGTAGTCGGACAGAAGTGCATAGGATGTCTTGAAACAACAACTAATTGGTAATCAGAATGAAAACTGACCTGCGCAAAGCGTGCGGTTGTTATCTGGCAGGCTGCGCAGATCGGTGACGTCCGAGGCCAACGGGAGCCGCCGAGTCTGCTGAACATGGAAACGGATGAAGCTCATGGTGAGACTTGGTGCACTTGAGCGCAACCTAATAAAAGTCTGGTGCAGGAAGTGCTGCGTTCATTACTCAAAGCCTTTATTGGGTCCCTGATGGAGTGCATCCAAATCTGGGATTTCAGCTCATCTCTGCAGTCCAACTGACAGCCCTGAAAAAGAACAGAAAAAAATTAAAACACACATCCATTAGGAGCCATTTTGGCGGAGACGGTTTTTCTCCAACCATCTAAACGGCCAACTTAACTTCCCTTGGTTTGAACAAACGTTGACCCTAAAGTGTCAAAGTTTGGCACGTAACATGTCTGTATCTCAAACTGTGCAGCTTTTTGAGGACTTAATTTGATGCCTGACAGAAAAATGTGTGTATATATAATATATATTTGGGGTCAGATTTTGTTTTTTGTTTTTTAATGAATACTTTAATTCCGCAAAGATGCATTAAAATGATCAAAAGTGACAGTAAAGACATTTATAATGTTGCAAATAAATGCTGTTCTTTTGAACTTTCTATTCATCAGAGAATCCTGAAAAATAAAATGCATCACAGTTTCCATAAAAATATGAAGCAGCACAACTGTTTTCAACACTGATAATGATCAGAAATGTTTCTTGAGCAGTAAATCAGCATATTAGAATGATTCCCGAAGGATCATGAGACACTGAAGACTGGAGTAATGATGCTGAAAATTCAGCTTTGCATCACAGGAATAAATTACATTTAACAATACATTCAAATACAAAACAGTTACTTGAAATTGTAATAATATTTCATAATTTAACTTTTTTTGTTATTGTATTTTTGATCGGTAAAAACGAAAAAAAACTTCTTTCAAAAACAAAAAATCTTACATCTGTAGTGAAAATTCAAATGATACTTCATTCTTAGTAATTGCAAACATCTGAAAACCATTACTTGGGTGGATTTTAGAGTTTTGGGAGGGATGGCTGGATAAAAATGTTTCTAAAAATGAATAAAAGATGTAGCGAGCAGAAGAGAGATGCTTTCTGCATTCTTCCTCGTTTCAAAACAACAATTACACTGTCTCTACTGGAGTCATGTTGTTCAAAGATTTTTATGTGAAATACAGTCTGTTTGCTGCAGGACACAGGAAACATTCCTCATTTCACATAGCGTCTAATAAATCAAACGCCTAATCGCTGCGATCACGACCTCTTCCTGCTCAGAAAGACAGACACTGGGCTTTTGATGAGCGTCAGTCCTCCCAAAAAATCACTGTCTCCAATTTTATAGCCGCTGCCGTCTGTAGGACAACACGGCCCTGATCAGAGACACTGAGCGCTTATGACAGACCCCCATTTGAATAGAGCAGATATTCATGGAACGAGAAAAATGCTATTAAAATAGCTGGATGTAATTACGATACAGCAGCCAATCAGTGTTTAATGTCTTGCATTCTGGCGACGACAGAACGCAAAGATCCTTCCAGATGAAATGAAGCTGATCAGTAACTCAAGACTGCATTCAATTATCACAACATCATCCAGAGCCGAGGAATAAAACTCTAAAGGGACCTTTAATAACGTGCGGAGGAAATTGCACATTATCTGATACACTGCTGGGATGTTTTCAGACATGTGCTGGCATGTTGTGTGATTATTGTTTGTATTCAGTTACTGATATACTGACTAGAAAGATGATCACTGGAAACATGCGTTAGATAAAATCCATCATGCACTTTGACGACAAAGCGTTTGCGAATCACATCTGAGATTAGATATTCCATCTATACTAACAAATAAAAGAAGATCAGCTGTAGGTAATTGAAAGCATTAGAGGAATAGTTCAACCAGAAATTCTGTCACATACTCACCATCATGACGTTTCTAACTCATACGGCTTTCTATTTTCTGTGAAACTCAAAAGGAGATCCCTACAATGTAAATGGAGATAAGATACCAGAGCTGTGACAAGATTTTCATGCAATATCGAATTCGATTTCATTCACACATAGCATATGGTTTACAGTGCATTTGATTAGACCGCTGTTGTATAGTGTTTCTATAGGTGTTTTTCTTTAACACACATTTAGCATTTGGACACATTTTGAGTGTTGAAAAATATTTCAACATATTTAAAACACATGCATACACTGCAAAAAATACAATACTTTTTCTCCAGTATACTTGTTTTCTGAGCATTCTTAAATCAAGATCCACTTGAGAAGCAAAATGACTTACCATATTGAGTCTTGTTTTCTGAAAAAAATATTTCAAACTAAGTGCATTTATGCTTAATAAAAATAAACTTAACTCAAAGGGAAAACAATATTATTTTTCTTACCCCATTGACTTTTTTTTTTTTTTTTAGCATAAACTCACTTGATTTAGAAAATTTGGTTTATTTATTTTTCAGAAAACAAGATGTAATATCTTAAGTCATTTTCTTTCTCAAGTTAATGTATCTTTAAGAATTTTTAGATATTTGTCATTTTTTATACTGGAAAACATGACAAAAATACATTTATAACCTCCAGAGTGTGTAATATAATGTGCAAAATTAAGAAATTATCCATATATTCCAAAAACAAAAAAACAAAAAAACAAACAAAAAAAAAAAAACTCTTAGCCATGCATATCAAACAGATCCCCAGTTTTCAGTCTTTGGTCAGGAACATAATGGGATTAAAGGTGATTAAATGTACCTGAGTCAGAAAGCAGGCGCTCAGAGCTTGGGTTTCTCATGTGCAGCTGTTTATTTTCACAGCTCTGCTGTGACATTTTCTTTCTGTCACGTCTGTCAGCTCTCATTAGAGCACGGCCGCTGCCACTGTGCTGGCGTCTGCGAGCGGCCCACTGTAAACCGATCACGCTCACGGCCTGAATACGAACAAAGATCCAGTGATGCATGTCTTTTATCACTCTCAGCTGCTCAATGCTTCACTTATGTGAGCAAATACATGCAGCGAGACTCCGAGCGCTCAGATTGCAGAGTTTACATAACACGCATGTTCCCCTTCACACGTGACTAACTGCACAGCGCATGCAGGGCGGCCATGTTAATTAATGATAACGTACATTCAGGTTAACGCTTTCTAAGTGGCCTGCAACTTTTCATAAACAATTATATGCACACTTACGATACTCATGGGCATCAACAAGAAATTCAAATACAAAAATCCTGATCTTACGGTGCAGGAAACACTTCAGAAACAACTTTTTTGTGAATGCTTGAAGACTTTAAAGGAATAGTTCACTCAAAAATGAAAACTGACTGAAAATGTACTCTCCTTCAGGCCATCCAAGATGTAGATGAGTTTGTTTCTTCATCAGATTTGGAGAAATTCAACATTACATCACTTGCTCACCAATGGATCCTCTGCAGTGAATGGGTGCCGTCGCTTCTGGCCAAAATACAATTCCATTATCCATAATAACGCTTCCTCCAGAGAAAAAGTCCATCTCCTCCATCTCATGTATTTGTTAGAACTGATTTGGCTTTTGAACAGTGTTTGATCTGTGCAGATTTCTCTCCTGATTCAGACGAGATGACCTTTTCACTGGAGAAAGCAATATTATGGATTTTAGATGAAAGCAATGGTTTGGAATTAAAAATGTCTTAATAATGGATTTGTTTCTTACAAGCATGCAGCTTTTGTCTTCTCAAGCTGTTAATTGATGGACTGGAGTGGTGTGGATTATTGTGATGTTTTTAATCAGCTGTTTGGACTCTCATTCTGACGGCACCCATTCACTGCAGAGGATCCATTGCTGAGCAAGTGATAGAATGCTCCATTTCTCCAAATCTGATGATGAAACAAACTCCTCTCTTGGATTGCCTGAGGGTGAGTAAATTTTCAGCAAATTTTCATTTTTGGGGGAACTATTTCTTTAAATAGCATAATACAGTAAAACAACCTGTGTTTTAATCGTGCGTTTTAATAGTTATTAAAGCTTTAACTAGGCCTATGCATGATGATTTATTATAATGGCTGCTGTAATTTCATGTTTATTCTCATTTGACAGTAAAAGCTCACACTGTCGCTGAACTGTGGACGCTAGAAAACAGGTCTCAACATATGTTAATATAATACATCTGGCAGAAATGTATGAATAATAAACAGTTGCTCAACATAGGCCTACCACTAGACTGCAAACACACAATATAGCAGTGCAGAGCAGTGCCATGCTTTACTGAGTTTAAATAACGGGTTTTGCTTCGTTTTACATGCGGTTGATAACCATAAACGCTTCAGGTTTGGGATATAAAGGATCTCCTTTGCTTGTTGGCGCTCGAACGGTTGAAAGGTTTACAGAAGAAATGTAATTTGGGAATGGGGAACATGATGTAAAGCAGGTGCTTATGATTTCATATTCATAAACAAGCAATATTTCTTCAGTCTAAATTCTTCAGTGGAGCTTCCTGAAAAGATTGTATTACTACACTAAACACATTTGCTCATTACATCTTTAATGTTCTGTGAAGCCTGTATACATAATGAATTATAACAACATTCATAATGTATTATAATCAGATGTTATCATAAATAATTTCAACCACAGATATAATACACTGCAAAAATGATTTTCTTTCTTAGTATTCTTGTCTAGTTTTCCAGTACAAATATCTAAACTTTCTTAAGTCAGGATACATATACTTGAGAAGCTAAATGACTTCAGATATTAGGTATTGTCTTCTGAAAAAATGTGTCAAAATGAAGTGAGGTTTTAAAAGAAGAAGAAGAAAAAAAAAAAGTCAATGGGGTTAGATAAACTCAATTCAAAGGGAATAAACTTGGAAAAAAAATTCAAAGGGAAAACAAGATATTTGTTCTAATTATCACTTAACTTTCACTTTTTAAAGATACATTAATTTCTCAAACTAATGTATCTTGAGAACGTTTTTGCAGTGTAGGCCTAGACTGGATTTTTTTTTGCATTTGAAGAATAAAAGTTATCATAAATAATTGCAACCACGTATATACTATCTACCTTATTTTTAACGTTAGAGTGGCGCGGCGATTTTGTAACTTGAATGTGCGAGACTTCCGGTGTCTTTCGGTTCCAGTTATTTTAGCTTTCCAAAAACAGCCCGTTTTCTCGTTTGCTGCACTTTGTTATTCTTCTAGTTATTAGCGGCTAATGAATCCGGAAGTCTTGCACTTTCACAGAAAATAGCGAACTTCCGCGTTGCAAAATAAGGTTGAAATAAGGTTGTTGTTTTTTTTTTTTAAAGTGTTGCTTGCACATACAAAACTCGTGGTCTAAGACGTTTCATATTCCATTAATACTGCTGAATATATATATATCACATTTTTAAGGCCAAATCAAACAAACGCCTGAACTGCAAACCAACATTATAGCGAATATATGCAAAGATCCGACTGTGAACCGCACTACTGTATCGCTTCCACCGCGATCTGGAATGAGAATCAGACGGAGGCGCATTGCTTTCACAGATAAGCAGATTCTCGGCAGTGAGCTATAACTCAAAGCAGCGATGACCTGACAAGCCCCGTCTCCAGCCCGTGAAAGCACATAGGCTGTGACAGGCTGCACCTGTGGGATCCGCTCCCGGAAGAGCCTCATAAAGACCGGGCCGTGTGTGGCAGGGACGCCGCTGAACCGCAGCCAGCTTCACATGAGCGAGTCTGAACTGATGGAGACCGTCAGAGTCCAGGGTCACCGCGAGCACAGACTTCTGGGAACAGGTACTTTAATGCTTCAAACTGACGACTGAGGCAATGCTTACAGCAGCTTTAATAAAGCAGTGTGTTATAGTGATTTTACCACAAATAAAGGGTGTTTTGGTGCCTATATGAACAATTCAGCTGCAGTAAGAACAACACTGTAGCATTCGGCCTGTAACTTACTAAAATTATAATAACATATAATACAATAGCCTATATAATAATATATAATTGCATAACAAGAAGCATTTTGTGGTTGTTGCCACATTGCAAAAACAATAAGTCTGGGGAATTATTATTATAAACAACAACAATAATACTTATCTATTAAACATTGGTGCCTTGCAGCATGCTGTGGCTGTTGTCACTGTATAAAAGCAATAAGTCTTGGGTATTATTATGATTATTATTGTTATGTAATAATAATAATAATTATTTATTATAATCTATTGAACATTGGTGTATATATTGAACATTACTACTATACAAAATCAGTTATTATTTAATGAATAATAATAATATAGTAATTATTATTTTTTATTATTAAATAAATAAATATTATTAGCCTATTATTATTATTAATTACAATCTGTTAAATATTGGTGTATATGTTGAACATTGTACAAAGCCACAAAAGCAGGTATCATCATTATATAATAATAATATTAATAATAATAATAATAATAATAATTAACTATTGAATATTGTTGTCTAGGTGCCTTGCTATTGAACAAAACTATTGAATGTAATTACTAAATAAAAAAACAATAATAACAATAAAAATGATAGGAATATGAAATGTTATGTGCATTCAGCCTAAAATCAGCACAGCTGCAATGTGTCAAATGCACTAATCGCCAGGTCAGAGCTCTGACTCATATGAAACCATGTTAAATGTGCTGTTAAAGATAGAGACTGTCCGATCTTAAATCTTAAATGAAGATCTGACGAGTTAGACAGCACATGTAGCTCAAGAGAGCTGATGGGACGGATCTTGTAACGCTTAACGCAGTCAGCAGACCTGAGCCTGTGTGTGAATAATAAAAGGAAATAAAACGCAGGCTGTCAGATCGCTTCAGCTCCATAAATCTCTGTCCATCTCCTGCGAGAAAAGCTCTGGGATTTCACATGGGCGAATTTACGAGGATCTACACATCAATACGTCGAGCTTACGCCGAACACCTTGAAATATCATAGAGGCTTGTACTGTGGGACGTTTATAAGGTGCTGACAGAAAAATGTGAACACATTAAAGGCATTTGGGATGGGACATCAGTATTATCTGTTTAAATGGAACAGGTCAATACATGAAGACATCAGACTGGATTAAACTAAAGCAGAGCCAATGACAGACGACTTAACAGGCCTGAATGGAAATGAAACCTCACATGCAGCTTTCCTCAGTTCTTCTCATTATCATTTCAGGACAGAATCTGATGTTTGCAATGATAAAATAAATATAAAAAGAAATCTAAATAATAAAAAAATTAAAGTAGATGAATAAACAAAATTATATATAAATTAAAATAAATATATATAAAAAATAAAATACATAATAAAAATAAATAAAAATTAAATGTAAAAAAATAAAAATAAACAAACACACAAGCTCTTTTGGAAAATCCATATTTCAATGTGAGTGAATCTTCTAAAAAGTCAATTAAAATGACTTGTAGTCTTTATGAAAATAAAAAAGAATGAGCTCATTTAAATATTCAAATATGTAAAAACCTTAATACAGTAAGCTACTTTAAAAAATTGCATTTTAAACTGATTTTAGTTTTGACTAACACAATTAATTATTTAATTAGACCATGGTATATATCAATACATAATATACACAAATATACTGTATGCATTTACCATTTTAAGCTTGACAACAATAATTATTAAAAGTCACATATAAGATTGATATAGTTAAGAAAAATGAACATAATGAACCATTATACCCCTTATATGCACTATGAAACAATAAAAATTAAAACACTAGTATAATACACTGTTGTCACATCACATTGCTTGTTTAATGATGTGAGCTGTTATAATCTCAGTTTGCACCACTTCTGAGTCATTTATTACATTGCATTGCACATACATTAGAAGTTCAAGTAAAGCGTTGCACGCTGGGATGCAGTATTATGATATTGCTAGGCATGACATGCAGCGCTGCATGTTATTATTTAGCAACCCCAGATGTACTACTGATAAAACAGAATCTAGTGCATACTAGTTTCCAGTGCATACTAGCAGCGCAGCAGCACAAATCAAGGTTAAGAGAAGCTGACGCTCCTCAGATAGGCAAAGCGTTTCCAATTGGCCGTGTGATTGGAGCCGTTTTGTCAGACGTGAGCGTAACAGCTGTGATCCCCCAGAGGGCATTACCATCAAAAACAACACAACACCCGCGCTGATCCTCAGGTCCCCTTAAACAGCCGCTCATTCACAACTGTCAGAGTCAACATGAGCACACGTGTGTTTCAGAAACTATATCACTGCTGTTTATTTCATACCTGTGCTCACAATCAGTGAGTCTCACTGGAGGACCTGCTGGAGAATGAGCACAAGTGCTTTATTTATGTAGAGGTCTTATAAGAATCTAGAGCTCTGATCTGCTCGACTCGACACAGGGCAACGGAGTGACGTCCATCTGAAACTGCCAACTTCCAACTCTTTCTTCCTTTCATTTTCAGTAAACAAATTTCCATGATTTATCCAGACCTGAAAAAAATGTATTATATTATATGACCAAAACAAAAGTGTATATAATGGTAAGTTTTGGCAAAAAATTATATATATAAGTAGTATTTGTAGTAAATAATAGTATTTACAATTTATTACTTATATTTTTTTATTCTTTTTTTTACATTTTATGAAAAATATGTAAAAATTTAACATTTAAAAATGTAATAATATTTTTATTAATATTACAAAAAGAATAACTTTATATAGGTATAGATTTATATATATATATATATATATATATATATATATATATTCATTCCTGGCATAAGCCAAGTATAAAAACTTACAGAAAATAGTTAAGTTAAAGTTTTTATTTTCTTGTTCACTAAAATAAATAAAAAATAAGCAAATAAAACATGGTATTTACATGTTTTTTTCTTTTTTTTTTAAATTATGGTGCTGCCATGAATTCTTTATTAAAAATATTAAAAATCCTAAAATTAATAATAATACATATTTGAACTCAGAAAACATTTTTATTCCAAGATTTTTAATCTAAAAAAATTAAATTAAATCCTCTAAATTGTACAAAGATACAAAAGCCAGATATTACAACAGAAAAAAAAGAAGAAGAAGAAAAAAAAAAAGTATTACAGCATCAAAAAGAAGTTTTCATTATCCAACTTTTCAAACGAAAAAAAAAGACCAAAAAAATAAAAATAAATTAAGCACCAGGAACTAGTTCTACACATCATCAAAAAAGATGAAATCATTATGGAGTACTTCTTGCAACTGACTAAAAATACAAAATGAAAATGGTTTACAAAAGAGGAAACTCGTATTACTAGAGTTTACATGAACAGCAACTAAACAAAAATCGTCCAATCCAAATTTGTGCCAGTCCAAAGGAGCCTGTAAACACACAGAAAGACACACGCAGACAGAGACGAGTCCTCCGGCTCCTCCAGACCTCCTCTCGTTCACCTCAGCAGGCCAGGAAAGTCATCCCGTTCCTGCGGTAGGCACTCTGTCGGGGAACACAAGAGAAAAGCAAATCTGTTATGAATTAGCGTTCTAGTTCCAGAGAGGCAGAAGGCCGGCTCTTGTTTTCCGGTTTTGCAGACGACGGCCTGGAATGTGCTGCTTTTTTTCCTCTTTAATGTTTAATCGAAGTATTTCTGGTTCTGCGGCTTACAAAAAACACCGTCCTCATCTATTAGAAACGCAGATACAAAACAAATGTGGTTAACAAGTGGTTTATGAATCTATTTGTGGAAAGGCATTCTGATTTGTTGAAGGCTCGACTTTAAAAATGTCACAGGGGTGTAATTGTGAGGGTCCACACGACTGCAAAGTAGTTGTTATATGGTTCACATATTTTATTTCTGAACCGTATAACAACTAGGTTGCAAATATGTTTTATGATTCAAATATTTTTGCCTGAATAATGTTAAAAAGACACCAAAAATACATATAATCATACAAAAATCATAAACGCTACCATTCAGAGGGGATTTTTTAATGTTTTTGAAAGACGCCTTTTCCGCTCACCAAGGCTTTATTTATTTAATCAGAAATGCAGTAAAACAGAAAAATTGTGACATAGTATTATAATTTAAAATAGCTGTTTTCTATGTGAATATATTGTAACATGTCATTTATTGCTGAATTTTGAGCATCATTACAGTGTCACATGATCCTTCAGAAATCATTCTAATATGCTGATTTGATGCTCAAGAAACAATTTGAAAACAGTTGTGCTGCTTCATTGTTATTATTAATTACATTAAATGCAATAAATGTTTCTACAATAAATGTTTCAGTTTTTGTATTAAAATTACATCACAGAAATGCTGCTCATGGCCATTTTAACATTAGCCAGTTTGATCATTTTTTAAATTAAAGAAAGTAAATATTTTTACAATGTAAAACATATATTTCTTTGAAAATTATGACTGAGATTTACAATTTTCACTCAGAAATTGCTAGTAGATTTCTCAAATAATTACAAAAAAAAGTCAAATTTTGAAGCAGAAAGACCAAAATAGTATTTTCTTGTAAAACTTACTCCAATAATCATATAAACAACTTTAAAAATATCATTTTTTACAGTGTATTCAATGTGTAAATGAAGCATTAATTTGACTAGATTAACCACTGGATGTTTTTAGAGCCATTCAATCAAGACTTTTGTTAAAAAACTCAAACATTCATCAAAAATGTACTAAACCAACATGAATCTTCTTGATGTTCATCCATTTGTCATTGACACGCTCTGAAAGTGATGTTCTCAGTCCGCTGCGTATCCTTCATACTGTATGAGGCGTTCAACATCATCTGTCATCTGAGCTCCCATAAAAGCACTTGGTTGGACAGTAATAAGTGGTCACACACAAACATCATTGTAATTACTTAAGAACACGACTCTGGATCCTACGTTTCTGCCAACAGAGATCTGTATTTCATGAAGGAAACCATCAGGTCACCACAATCCCGGAGTGAAAGGCGGATCCAATCATGGGTAACATATAAAAATAACAAGTGTCTTTATGAACAGAATCCTGCAAACGCCACCGACAGCACCATTAATTATCATTATTCAACCACAGGCAGGAAAACAAGAGAAAGCACTGCAGCGACTGCAGCAAGACAATACGTACAGCTGCATTGTGGGTAAAAAGGAAGGAGCCGACGAAATCCAAAGCCACTCGGGGTGGTAGATCGTTATATATGTCATTTAATTTCCTTTTTATAAAAGAAACGGGGAATCAAAAGCAGATGTGCGCCATTTGGCCGCGTCCTCCATGCGATACAATTTGTTTTTGATGCGTGTTTTTTTTGCATCAGTATTATGGCGAACTCTCTTCATTTGTCTGGCGTTTTAACGGGACACAAAAGCGAAATGGAGACGGGTCCCAGACGGGATGGAGCTGGATTCAGGAAAACAGACAACTCAAACTAGATACAGGCCCAGAAACATGAACTGACTGGAAAAAACCCCCAAAGAATAAGGCAAGAAAGAAAGGATATTGTGAAAGCTCTGACAAGCTGGAACTTATAAAGCCAAACTCGCGTATCAAAGCTCAAAGGTCGAGGCTTGATTTGCTGGCGACTTCTGTTTCTTTGGGTCATTATCTCCGAGTCCAATTATAGGATCAGCACACTGGAGAGCAGATTTCTAATCAGGACCAACGAGGAACATGTGATCCAGAAACGGCTGTAATGGGAACGCTTTTACGTTTGCACCTGTATCTGTTACACTGGATGTGGAAAATCATCTAACACTGAATGCATGCAAGTTTAGGTTGATACATGCCCTAACAACTATTTATACACCCTAGCAACCATATAAACCCTTTAGATTACACATAGCAATCACTCATAGCACCCTAACAACTAGAGGTCGACCGTTTTATCGGTTTTGCCGATTAATTGGCACCAATAATTGATTGCTTGAACAACTGATTATCGGCAAAAATCCACACCGATACTTTTTCTGGGTTGCATCCGTTGCTGTAATTATACAGTACGAGAGTGAGAGCGACCTCTAGAGGTCAATCACTGATTCCTCCAAGGTTGCTAAGTCTGTAGTTTTCCCGCAGAATTGGGCTACTTTTAAACTGTTGCCACAGGTTGATTTTTCCCCCACGGGTTAATGGTATGACATATTGCATAAATTATATTTCACTAAAATGCTTGCACTGAAATATTTTATATTCTTCCAATGATAAAACTGTGGTAGATGTTACGTTTTGTGAAGGAGAGCCAATGTTGAGGTTTTCAATTTGTATAACACTGACTATAAAATGTGTACTTTAGGTATGAGAACTGCATATTTTGGGTTTTGATATTTGGTAGGGCTGCCCTCAACTAAAGATTTTTCTGGTCGACTAGTAGTCGTTCATGTTAAGCATTAATCGACTAATCGCAGGTTTATTAATAAACCATTTAAACCATAATAATTAGCCTTTACTTGCCTACGTAGACTAATTAAGCGCTCAATCGCGCGCAAAAAAAGCTTGCGGGAGCAGTAATGATCATGAATGTGTCAGGGAAAAACAGTAAGGATGCTGTTTTAACATTTCAATTTATTGATAAACTAGTGCTTTTGTTTTTGGTTTAAGAGGTGAAGTCTGCAACACTGACTCGTCATCTCTGCAGTAGTGATGCGCCTGTATGTTTCATATGGATTACGTAATCTGAGAATATTTGTTTTCCATTTGAACTGGTTCATTTGAAAGTACACATTTCACTCTCTATAGATATATATATATATATATATATATATATATATATATATTTCATGTCTGTAAGGAAAGTATACACAGATTTTCAAAGTTTCACGCTCAAGTCTCACGCATCCTGTTTGCTTTTATTATTTTACAAAAGCGCAATGTTTTGTTGTTATTGTGAGAGCACACAAATAAACGTAGAGTCTTTACAGATTCGAAACTTATCATACTCTTATCTGTATGACCAAAAATTACGGAGTATTTTAAGAGCAAGTGACCGCACCGGTGCCTCCATCTGTCCTGCAGCGAGCGCGCTAGTGTTCAGCTTCCACGCTCCGCACAGACACTTCAATAGCGCATGTTTATTCAGATGAAAAGCCATATTTGAGGTCGATGAATGATAGGTTTAGATGTCCTGCCTGATGTACTGTATTACCACATAGACCAACCGTTAACCATATGTCCCTCACGGACTGCGTGACCTCACCATTTCCTGTGTATTTTATTTATTTATTTTTTCCTGCGACTAAGCAACTAATAAAATTTTGGTCGACCAAACCTCTTCTCGTCGACTAACGGTTAGTCGACTATTAGGAGGCAGCCCTAATATGTATACATAATATGTATGGGATATGGTCATTGGGCTATGTTTGTGCTATTTTTGATTTGCCATTGGGCTAGTTTTGTTGCGCAGACCTGGCAACGCTGGATGCTCATGCTGTTAGTTTTGACACGTGAGACTGTGCTTCAAGGAGTGGAAAACTTAAGATGAGGATTTAAAACAATGACAACGAAACTGTTTGTATAAAGTACACTACACTACATGTTTTCATATCATCATAAAGTAATTAATTTGTTGAATAGATGCTGCATCAGTAAAGAATAGTGTGTTTGCCGTCATTTCATTTCAGAAGTACAGTACATTTTAATGGTTCAGTACTGTTTTTTGTTTCTTT
This sequence comes from Tor tambroides, assembly GCA_021397915.2. Classification (NCBI taxonomy): domain Eukaryota; kingdom Metazoa; phylum Chordata; class Actinopteri; order Cypriniformes; family Cyprinidae; genus Tor; species Tor tambroides. Next base: position 12,040 of record JAFVLL020025890.1, on the reverse strand, counting down.
ATTTTTGAAATAAAGCACTATTTTACATAAAGTGTTATGTTTCTTTTCATTCAGTATCCATTTTAAAAACTATCGGTTGATTAATCGGTTATCGGCCAGTGTGGTCCAACCTAGTTATCGGTAAATCCATCGGTTGACCTCTACTAGCAACCATGTATATCTGCCTAAATAACATAACCACTCAGAATATCCTAGCAAACTGCTGAAAACCTTTAAAGATGTAAAAGCTTTCTGAAATGAATGACAAGCATAAACATTTACAAATGAAGATCTCTGAATATTCTTCAGGAATGCAATACAAAAGCTTTGATTTGAAACATGCAAGGCTTTACTGAACTGATTGATTGTGTGAATTCTGCTCTGATTGGGTTTCACTCAGTTTGACAGACTGAGCATGAATGGCGCTTTATTACATGCTGGATTTTTCCAGCACAGCAGATTCTCAGTTTCATTCGGCCTCACACAACATCACAGGCTTATTTTCCAACATATAAATACACATCCTGGAGGAAGCTGACCAAGAGGGGTTCCCTAAAGATCCTGAAAAATAAATCCAGCCTGATATATGTATATAATGTGCATGTTCAACGGGAAGCAATGGAGATACATCTCAGGGAAGAGTTCCTTCCTGTATGGAATATATTTTCAATCATGAGAGCCTCATCCTCCCCTCTGCTAATTATTTATACTTTGCAAACAGAAAAGAAGGGAAAACAACACAGATTTACTTCCCGTAAAGTGAGGAACAGTGTTAGAATACTTTTTTGTAACTTTTTTTTTTTTTTTTTTTTTACAAGTAACATTTCATACATTTTGTGTTATATATTTTAAGAGAATAAAAAACAATAATAATTATAATTGATAATAATGACATTAATAATTATATAATTTAATTATATTTATTATTTTAATTATTTTTTGTTAGCAGTAAAATTAAGTCCTTATCAAAATATTAAATTATCTGTAAAAATGTATACAATTTCATAACATACGGCCCAGAAAATAGTTTAAAAAATAAATAAAAATAATTATTTTTAAAGTATTATATTTTAGCATATTTTAAGTATTATATTTAAAATGTATACATATCAAATATATCAAATATTTTTATTTTAAAATTGATTAAACAACTCAATACTGACAGTTTTTGATGTCATTTTGATTTTTTTTTACATTAACATTTTGTGTCACATTAATCAAATATTTCAACTGAATTAAAACAAATGATCAAATTATATAATATAATATATAATATAATTATAATTGATAATAACTGAAGTTAACAATTATAATAATTGTATGAATCAATTATATTTATTTTTATTAATTTTATTTAAAGAAAGTCTTAAGTCACAGTAGGTTTGATGTAATCTGTTTTTTTTAAATAGTGTTTTCAGAGCTGATTTATGTTATTTTCTCATCAAAAATCCCATTATATTAGTGTTATTTAAGAACACTCAAACTGAAATGGCAAATAGACATCAGACAGCAACTGCTCACTTTTGGTGGCTTTTTTGATTTGAGGCCTGGTTAATTTCTGACCCTGGTGAGGAAGATACCTGACACTGTTTACTCACCTAAAACGTCACAAAATCGAGAAGTGACTTCACTAAGCAAGTTTGCATTTCAACACAAACACCTGCAGCTTACTCAAGGAAATTCTGCAAAGAGCAAGTTTCAATGATTTTGAAAAAATGTAAAAGGACAGTGATGAAGAGCGCCTCTCTGATCTCATTCTGTCCTCTTTAAACTACACTAACAGCACCGAAAGAGAATATATAAATTCAGGGCGAACTCGAATGCAGACGAAACATTCTGTGCTTTTGCAAACTGGGCTTTGTGACGGCTCCGTTCGGCCATTCATAAATCTCCATTTTTGCAGTTCAATAGTGCCAAGTAAGACCTCCGCTCCCCCCTTATGGAAACACTCTGCGGAGGTCTCCAGGTTCAGACGCGGCTCATCCAGGCCGGCCTCTGGCCTTGGCGAAACCCAGCCGACGGGGTCCAAGAAAAACTCCAGGAAAAAAAAAATTTCTGAAACATGGGCAGAGGAAGCATCTGTGCAGAGAGAGAGGCTTTCTGATGAAATATCGCCTGCTGACAGTACAAGAAGGAAGAGGCCGTGCGGTTTGAGAGGCCGCGTACAGAAGCGCGGCTGTACAAACGCATTCCAGTAGCGCAGCAACTGACCCTCGCTGATTTTATTGCCCGTATATATTATCCGCAGCGTACGGATCAGAAATCTGGGATCGGTGGATACGGAAGGCTGGCAGGGGTCTGGAAGGCTTTATTGGACGCGAGATTGTGTCCGTCACTCCTGTGAATGGTCACCATATGTTGGCGGTTATTTGTGCAAGCTGTTGAATTTGCATTGGTTGCATGATGTGAATTAATGATTTTCTCCAGCCGTGTGAGTCTGACACAGTCCAAAAAAAAAAAAAGTTACGGTTTTATATTCACATGCAAGATGATTTGCTATTAGACTACAGTTGTTTAGACAAAGGTCAAAAAGGTCACATGAACATTACACATTAATTGCTTGATTTATTTGCTATTGATCATTATGGTCAGCCCAGTGTCATATGAGTTAAAAGAAAAGTTCACCCCAACAATTAAAATTATGTTGTGATTTTATACAAATATAAATAATGCTGGTTTATCCATGACCAATACCACTATCTAGACACTATGACTTGCGTTGCTTATATATATATATATATATATATATATATATATATATATATATATATATATGTGTGTGTGTGTGTGTGTGTATACAGCTCGTGCTAATCAAGGCTGCATTTATTTGATCAAAAATACAGGAAAAAAAATAAAAAGTAATATTGTGAAATATTATTACAATTTAAAATAATGTTTTTCTATTTCAATATACTTTAAAGTATAATTTAATTCTGTGATGCAAAGCTGAATTTTCAGCATCATTACTCCAGTCTTCAGTGTCACATGATCCTTCAGAAATCATTCTAATATCCTGATTTATTATCAATGTTGGAAACTGTTGTGCTGCTTCATATTTTTGTGAAAACTGAGATACATTTTTTTTCAGGATCGTTTGATGAATAAAAAGTTAAAAAGAACAGCATTTATTCAAAATAGAAATCTTTTGAAACAATACAAGTCTTTACTATCACTTTTTTTTTTTAATTTAACAATTTATCAATTTAACACATCCTTGCTGAATAAATGTATTATTTTCTTTCAAAAAAAATAAAAAAAATAAAAAATTGCTGACCCCAAACATTTGAAAAGTAGTGTATATGGTTACAAAAGTTTTCTATTTTGAATAAATGCTGCAGCACAACTGTTTCTAACATTGATAATAAATCAGCATATTAGAATGATCTCTGAAGGATCACGTAACACTGGAGTAATGATGCTGAAAAATCAGCTTTGATCACAGGAATAAATGATTTTTTACAATATATTTACATAGAAAACAGTTATTTTAAATTGTAATAATATTTCACAATTTACTGTTTCTACTGTATTTTTAATCAAATAAATGCAGCCTTGATGAGCAGAAGAGACGTCTTTCAAAAATATTAAAAATCTTACTGATCCCAAATCTTTGAACGGTATTGTAAAATAAAAATATTTATACATTTCAGAACTATGTATATACCAGACAGACACGCATTTGTTAAACCTATTAGGGAAACTAAACTAATGAGAGGTGAATTGCTGTAATATTAAACTCAGCGTGATCTGATCACCATTACAGGCAGAGAACAGCTCAACTCTCTCGTGCTCTGGCCGTTTGGCAGGCAAAAACCCAGCCAAGTTGAAAGAAAAGCTTCTTTGGTCGTCTTGTTTGCGTGAGGAAGGAAACTGTTTGCACTTCTCTTTTCTAGCCTGTTAAGCTGCATCACTGCCAGGATCACGAGGAAAAAAGATGGACGACCCCTGGCGAGAGGAGGTTTATCTTTGATCAGCGCCGCTGTGTCCTCTCGCTGGCCGGCCGCGTAAATGTGAGAGACAAACTGTCTCCTCTCTGCTGAGAGATGACACTCCAATTATCAGTTCCGCGCTGAGGGGAACAGATGCAACTCATTAGCTACAATATCATCCTGTCTTCCTCTTATTTTTATGCCCAATAAAAAATGGCGGCCATCAGGCATTGTTTATCGCGTGTCACAAACAATATGCCGCAGGTCTCGTGTGTGACTGTTCAAACAGTCATTGTTTTACGCTGGCCGGCCGGTTTGATGAACACAGAAACATTGTTAATGTCAATAAACAAAAGCCAGTCCTTCGCACGCTCCATAAAACTGAGTGGTGTGCATATTTCAGCCCGAACACCTCCAATAGTTCGCTCTTGTCATTTTTACGCAAAGTCCGCAGGCCAAGATACACATTAGACAAAAGGGTCAGGAATACATTTAAACACTTCTGTACAAAAAGAACATAAATACCAGCGAAGAAAAACAAAGATCTGTCACAGACTGAGCCTGGGCAGGAACTGGACGAGAAAAAGAAAGGATAGTTCACCCAAAAAAATGAAAGCTCTGTCATCATTTACTCGCACTCATGTCGTTCCAAACCCTATGAGTTTCACTCTTTTTCACAAAAGGAGATGTTTAGTAGAATGTCCTGGATGGTCTTTACCATTCAATGAAAGTGCAAAAGCGTTATAAAATTGTGATTAAAGTACACCGTAAAAATGATTTTTGGAGTACATTTGAAAAAATAAATGCCATTTCAGTCTTTCTACTTCAAAATTTCATGTTTAATTTAAAGTGAACTGCCATTTCTCTAATTTCTCTGTAAATATTATTAAAACTTTACAGACTTTATATATATAAATTCAACTTTAACTTCAACTTTAAACTTTAACTGGAATAAATTAAAATGTAATTATTTGTGAAATATTAACACTTTATAATATAAAATTATATATATATATATATATATATATTTTAAATGATATAAATAATAATATAAATAATTATATTTATAATAATAAATTTAACTTTAACTGAAATAAATTAAGATATAAAAATAATCTTATTTTATTAAAACATTTCTCATTTTCATTCAGTTTAACTTCATGTACTACAATAACAAACTAAAGCTGATGATACACGGGGCAACTTTTTTGAGCAATGTTGCTTGGGCACTTTCCCAATGAGAATAGGTTACAAATTTCTTCCTGGATTCTTTAGATCGGTTGTGGGCCCCTATGTCTCACCTTGTTGCCCCTTGATTGCAACATTGCCCAAAGTTGCCTAGCAACATTGCTCAAAAAGTTGCCCCGTGTATCACCAGCCTAACAGTGAAATTAATAAAAACTATATTACAGACATTTAAAAAAAAAAAAAAAGACAAAAACAACAAAAGTACAAAAAATTGCTAAAAATACAATAAAACCAGTAGATATATAAAAAACTAATTAAAATATGAATATAACTATAATAGTATAACAATGATACTAAAATAACACTGCCCTACAACTTGCATGCTATATTTCATGTCTTCTGAAATCATACAATAGCTTTGGATGAGGAAAAGGCAAAATTTTCAGCCAACATTCGTTGAAAATCTTCCTCCTCCTTAGCTCTTAAATCTCATTCACACTTTTGTATTTTCAAACTGAAACATCAACGCAAATGGGTTTTGAGAGCTGCAGCAAAGCATGATTTTCAGCAAATAATGACTTTTCAGATCATGTCTTTTCCTAACACAAAGCTATGGTTGGCTCTGCTGTACAGCTTCAGATGTACAGCACACCTTGCAACAACATGAGGGTGAGTAAATGATGATAAATGACAGGACTTAGATTTTTGGGAGGACTAACCTCTAACTTGTGAATGAAAGGTCTCAAGACAAGATAGCAGAGAGTTGCATGTGTGTGCATTTTGCTGACCGTAATGAGACGTTGCCATAAGCGTAACTCCTGCTTGTGCATATTCATGAGCAGCACGAGACAGATGTGGGAATGTGTGTGTGCGCTGGCGCCCGGCGGGACGGTCCTGTCTGCGTGGAGCCGGCTGAATTGGATCAAGGCTGCGGCACATACGAGATGCCGTATGACCGGGACTTCCCCGCCGTCAGACTGCCAGCGCTCCAGTTCAACTGTATCCATGTACAGTCGTCCCGGGTCAGAACTTCCTTCAAACGCCTTCCATCTGAAATCCAGAGGGCTTAGGAAAATAGACAAGGCTAAGTGTGGGTTTTAATGCAATAACGAATTTCAGACCGTCTTCCCGCTCTCTCTCGGGCGTATCTGTGTCTGTAAAATCATCGGGTGAGAGTTTCATGGGTAGAACGAGCAGGGGTGAGCGGTGCAGTGGATATGATCACTAATACAGCACTAAATGATAACATGTCAATAGGTTTTATTGTTTTGATTTTTTGATAATGTTGCATATGAATAAATATAATACAAATTAGCAATAATAACTTAATTGAGAGATTATATAACAAAATTTTATAGTAAATATGTGTATGTATGTCTATGTAAAAGTGCAAAAGTATAGATCTATCTATCTCTCTCTCTTTCTCTATGGAAAAAATTAAGAGACCATATGAAAATTCTCAGTTTCTCTGAATTTATGATTTATAGTTATGTGTTTGAGTAAAACATACTTTTTGTTTTATTCTGTAAACCACTGATGACTAGTGTTGCTTTCGTCAACGAAAATTATGACTAAATATCGTCGTCAACGAACCTTTATCACGTGACGAAAACGAGACGAGACGAAACGTAAATGCTGGTCATGTGACGATGACTATAATTAAATGTATAATGCAATATTGTTGACGAATAAAAACGAGACTAAATGTTTACTAAAATAAAAACTATGCTAAAATGTCTCCTCATTTTCATGGACTTAAACGCAGGACGAACGTAAAATGTTATAACTTTTATTTGCCTCAAGCGGCTATGCTATTATTATTATTATTATTTATATTTTGCAGTATTTGCTTCCTGTAAGCTCCACTTCTCAGGGGTTGCATCAGGTCGCAGACTCGCACGCAGGGCGTAATGCCACTTCCTCAAGCCCCACTCTTCGCGGCATTATTTAGAAGACGACAACAACAAAGTACCGATGGCTGGCCAAGGCCGGGGTTCGTCTTGGGAGAAAATTTCTTATGTGTGTGTACTTCTAACATGTTTGGCTGGGTAAAATAAATGTTGTAAATTCAAATCAGAGCGTTTCCGTCGTGTCTGGAATGGATGTATCTTGAGTCTATAAGGTAACAATAATATAATAAGATAACCTTGTTTGAAATGGGTTTGGCTAAAAGAAAATTTTGGTTTCATTTATACTACTAGGTATTTATACTATATTGACTGGGTTAAATAAAATTGCATTACTAAAAAGAGACTAAAATACAATTTTCATTGACTAAAACTAGACTAAATGTCATCACATTTCGTCGACTAAAACTTGACTAAAATGTCATCAGTTTTCGTCGACTAAAACTAGACGAAAATAGTCATGGATAATTCTGACTAAAATAAGACTAAAATGCTCAGACTTTTAGTTGACTAAAACTTGACTAGAATAAAAGGAGTATGAACGTGACTAAAACTAATAAAAACTAAAATGACAGCTTCACACAAAGACTAGACTAAAACTAAAATTAAAACAGGCTGCCAAAGACAACACTACTGATGACATTTCTTCCAAATTTGAAATAAAAGTTCTGTCATTTAGAGCACTTTTTGACAATTGGTCAAAAAAAAGAGCCATGTTTATATTCATTTTTAGACAACACAATACCAATGTTTCAAACTTCAGAAGGGTCAAGAAATCAATATTTGGTGGAATAACCTTGATTTTCAATCACAACAAATGAAAACATTTGTGATTTTGACCAATTGCCATTTTCTGCAAAAAAGTAAAATAAATAAATAAAATAAAAAGCTCTAAATGACAATATTTTTATTTGAAATTTGGAAGAAATGTTATCAGACCTTTATAGAATAAAACAAATATTAACATTTTATTCAAACCCATACCCAGTAAATTCAGTCAATTAAATTTTCAAGTGGTCTCAATTTTTTTCCATAGCTGTATAAATATATATATTGTTTTGATGAAAGTTAAGGTCAATAATTTACAACCATTTTTAAATTATTTGATAAATAAATACATCTATATAATACATACACACATGTGCATACTTCATGTGTAGTATACCAAATATTATTTCATTTTATTATTATTATTATAAATTGTAGTAATGCTATGAGACTGAACCTAGATCACAAAAACGTTTCAATGAAAACCAAGGCCTCTGTTGGTTAAGCTTAATTTGGGACAAAGTTTGGGAATCCCTGATTCAAGTCATGCCACAGCCACAGTCAGTAAATAAAAGGCATGGCATCATAAAACCCAACTGATCTTGATATTGCTTAATTTTTGTGGAAATGTCCAACGAGGCTTTGCTGTAAACAATGGCATTATAATCAGAATCTGAGCTCTGTCCTCGAGCCTGAACCGAAGAAACGCTAAAAGCGGCGTGATTTAGAGTAAAGCGGCACCTTCGAGAGTTCTGGCTAAAGGATTAGAGCTGTTATTGCGTTGCGGAGCCCCGTTATTTGGGGAGTCGAAACGCAGCCAGATCCAGCGCACTCCAGTGGGGAAGTGCATCCCCAGAACTCCGACTTAATGGGCCGTACTGTACACCACCTCGCTGTGAAGTGGGATTTGGGGGTCAGCATGTGGAAAAACCCACCGTAAATCAATAGCATCTGAAACAGCCAGGAGGGCTCGCAGGCGCTCTCGAAGCCTGAAGATGAGTCTTTATTCAAAAATAATAGCCAGTCTGTTTACTGCGCCACGAGATGGATTACATGGCACTGAAATAAATACTTCCAGATGCGGCTCAACAGAAATTACACTGAAGAAGAGGGGGGAGAAAAAAACGACTCCATAAATCTAGAGAGAGAAACGGCAAAGTGTTTTCTGGCACCGAACGCTCATGCTTCTAATGGCATAGTATTTTCATATCGATGCTTCAACAAACAAGAAAAGATAGGCTGCCGTTGCCAACGCTTTGGCGTGAAATAAAAACAAATCCAGCTCTTTGTGCTCAAAATCCAGGAAGTTGCTGTTCTTTCTCCGATAAACTTATTTCAAAGACAAATATTACGCTTTACTTCAAATGGCGCCAGTATGCGGCCTGTATTTCTGCACTGGGAGGTTTGAATATCGTTTCGATAAAATATTGCCTCTTTGGAAGACTACCGTATGTCGTTTTCCCGTTCCAACTGACCCACTTCTGTACGCCGCTGCCAGTCCGACCGTTCGTTTGACATCCAAGAAGCAATTTCATGGAGTAATAACAAGCTATTCAAACCACGGGGAAGAATGTCTCTACTTGTAAATGTGTAATTGTTAGGGAAGGTTTCGCAGGAACTGGCGTCCGGTGCCAACGCGAAGGATGCGCCTGGAATTCAGGGATGTAAAACCTGCACCAATGGGCCGTTTATAGTGCTGCGTTTATGAGGCATTGAAAAGGCCACAGAAACAGTGAGTTCTGTGGATGTCAGCGGCCTATCCTCAGATACGGAGACGATGGAGCAATAAACGAGAGAGAGGAGACGCATCACTCCCTCGTTTTTTGTCTTTGGCCTAAAGTCTTACGTAAAGTGAGAGCGGGGGAAACCACAAGTAAGGTACAAAATATTGCTGTCGCAGCAACTTCTAAACATGTGGGACAATTAAAATTTAAAGACATCTAGTAAAGATGAACGTATCTCTAGATCTTTAAAACACGCTTTTGTGCTTGTCTGAGGTGTTTGTTTAGGCAAGATTTACTTTTTATACCGTTAACAGCCTAGAACAGCATAGCAACAAGTTAAATCACTTTGTAATCATCCAGAACCCCCTAGAAACACCCGAACAACGCACTGAAATTAAATTACCTTAGCAACACCCTAACAACCAGCCAGAACACCCTAGAAATTGCATAGCAATGCAGTAAAAAACCACCCAGAACACCCTAGTAACCACCCAGAACCTTCAGCAACCGCATAGCAACACCCTAGCAACCACAAAGCATTGTGCTAAACAAAAACATTTAAAACACACCCTAACAACTGCTCAGAACACACTAGAAACCACAAAGTCACGTACTAAAAGCCACCCAGAGCTCTGTAACAACCTCCCAGATCCCTCTAGTAACTGCACAGCAACACACTGAAAAAGAAACCTTAAAGTATCTTCCCAATGTCATATCACACCCTAAAAACCAGTAAGAACACCACAGCAATCACATAGCAACATACTAGAAACCACCTGACGACCACCCAGAAACTCTTAGTACCTGCATAGCAACACCTTAGAAACACAATAGCAACTGCAAAGCAACACCCTAGCAATGCACTGGAACCCACCCAATCAAATTACCTTAGTAGCATCATAGCAACACCCTAAAAACTAGTCAGAACACCCTGGTAACCACCCAGAACCTCCCAGCAACTACATAGCAACACCCTAGCAACCACAATGCATTGTGCTAAATAAAATGTTTTTAAGCACCACAGCGTTGGCATAACAACGTCCTAACAATCACTTAGAACACCCTAGAAACCCCACAGCTAGATACTGAAAGCCACCCAGAGCTCTGTAACAAATGCCCAGATCCCCCTAGTAACTGCATAGCAACACCTTAGCAACACACTGAAAAAGAAACTGTAAAATACCTTAGCAATGGCATATCACACCCTAACAACCAGTTAGAACACCCTAGCAATCACATAGCAACATACTAGAAACCACCAAGAACACCCACAGGAGAAACCACCTAACGACAACCCAGAAACTCTAAGTAACTGCCTTAGAAACCACATAGAAATGTGCTAAAAATACTTAAAACACAATAGCAACTGCATAGCAACACCCCGGCAATGCTCTAACAAAAAACCTCAAAGTTTCTCAGCAATGGTATAGCAACGCCATTTTTAGCAACATGCTAAAAAATCTTCATAATAATTAATAAGAATGCTCTAATAACCATATAACAACGTACTCTAAACCATCAAGTACACCATAGCAATGGCATAGCAACACCTTAGCATCATGGCAGTGAGTTTCACATGGTTTCTCACAGTTTCTTAGTTATGCTTACCATCTTTTATTATTCACCACAATGTATGAGAAATATTTCAATATCTCAATATCTCTAGTCCTGACAGGTGAATTTGCACTAAAAATAAACCCAATGTTACATTTACACCACATGTACTTACAACACTAGAAATCACTAGAAAGTTCTGCTTGCATTTGCAGGTCAAATTAAGCTTCAGAGAAGGATGTTTTCGCCAGGCATCTACAAAAACTGGCAGAAACAAACACAAAAGGAAAAACAATTCCATCTGATGAGCCGCTTTTCCACAACAGCAGAGTCTGGAATCAAATAAAAGTATACTTCTTCTTGGCCGGTGACTTGCTGTCCTTGCGGACGGGGGAGGTAATTGTGTTGCCCTGTGCGTGAGTGTAATCGAATGATCTCTGAATGATTGTAGGTCTTGCGTTACCCTCTTAATTCAATTTCAAAGTTAATAATCTCACAATGACTTGATTTTGGTAATTTGAGGCCGATAAAGCCTCCAACAACAGTCACTGGGGCAGACGTTTAAATTACATAATGCTATACATCCACAATGGTGAAACTTGAGTGAAAGCGAACCATCTCCAGATTGCCGATTTCTCTTCGTTTCAATCTGGGGGAGTGTTGAGAATCTCACACGCATTTGAAGTTAATACTTCGACTTGAATGCTACAACGTCGAAAGTCTGGAAGGCGATCACGACAATAGATAACTGTCCACGTTAATGAGAAAGTGCCTCGCCATCTGTCAACGACCCCACGTACGCTCGACCTTCCAAACAAGGGCTTAATTCTACCTTTTGGGGTTTTTAAAAGACCTGAGTGAAAAGTGCTTATTGGTGCAATTAATCATGGGTTTAAACTGTCTCCGGTCGCAATAAAACCCAGCCAATTACATGATAACTCTGTTCTGACGGCATTCACTCAGTCACTCGCACCCCCCCCCCCATCTAATT